>JAKWBJ010000313.1:0-179979 GCA_023159175.1 Wohlfahrtia magnifica | reverse complement strand
CGTATATATATATGTCGTTCATGAAAAATCGGACCTAAGATGCAATTGTGGGGGAATCGGACCTGGTGGGCTTTATAGCCAAGGTATCAAGACTTCAGGGCCAGTTTTCCTTTTTGGGCTGCAAAGTACCAGATCGGAGATATATAGACCGTAGCTAACTTTTATTTTTCATTTTTACCGTATATGTCGTTCATGAAAAATCGGACCTAAGATGCAATTGTGGGGGAATCGGACCTGGTGGGCTTTATAGCCAAGGTATCAAGACTTCAGGGCCAGTTTTCCTTTTTGGGCTGCAAAGTACCAGATCGGAGATATATAGACCGTAGCTAACTTTTATTTTTCATTTTTACCGTATATATATGTCGTTCATGAAAAATCGGACCTAAGATGCAATTGTGGGGGAATCGGACCTGGTGGGCTTTATAGCCAAGGTATCAAGGCTTCAGGGCCAGTTTTCCTTTTTGGGCTGCAAAGTACCAGATCGGAGATATATAGACCGTAGCTAACTTTTATTTTTCATTTTTACCGTATATATATATATATGTCGTTCATGAAAAATCGGACCTAAGATGCAATTGTGGGGGAATCGGACCTGGTGGGCTTTATAGCCAAGGTATCAAGACTTCAGGGCCAGTTTTCCTTTTTGGGCTGCAAAGTACCAGATCGGAGATATATAGACCGTAGCTAACTTTTATTTTTCATTTTTACCGTATATATATGTCGTTCATGAAAAATCGGACCTAAGATGCAATTGTGGGGGAATCGGACCTGGTGGGCTTTATAGCCAAGGTATCAAGGCTTCAGGGCCAGTTTTCCTTTTTGGGCTGCAAAGTACCAGATCGGAGATATATAGACCGTAGCTAACTTTTATTTTTCATTTTTACCGTATATATATATATATGTCGTTCATGAAAAAATCGGACCTAAGATGCAATTGTGGGGGAATCGGACCTGGTGGGCTTTATAGCCAAGGTATCAAGACTTCAGGGCCAGTTTTCCTTTTTGGGCTGCAAAGTACCAGATCGGAGATATATAGACCGTAGCTAACTTTTATTTTTCATTTTTACCGTATATATATGTCGTTCATGAAAAATCGGACCTAAGATGCAATTGTGGGGGAATCGGACCTGGTGGGCTTTATAGCCAAGGTATCAAGGCTTCAGGGCCAGTTTTCCTTTTTGGGCTGCAAAGTACCAGATCGGAGATATATAGACCGTAGCTAACTTTTATTTTTCATTTTTACCGTATATATATATATGTCGTTCATGAAAAATCGGACCTAAGATGCAATTGTGGGGGAATCGGACCTGGTGGGCTTTATAGCCAAGGTATCAAGACTTCAGGGCCAGTTTTCCTTTTTGGGCTGCAAAGTACCAGATCGGAGATATATAGACCGTAGCTAACTTTTATTTTTCATTTTTACCGTATATATATGTCGTTCATGAAAAATCGGACCTAAGATGCAATTGTGGGGGAATCGGACCTGGTGGGCTTTATAGCCAAGGTATCAAGACTTCAGGGCCAGTTTTCCTTTTTGGGCTGCAAAGTACCAGATCGGAGATATATAGACCGTAGCTAACTTTTATTTTTTCATTTTTACCGTATATATATGTCGTTCATGAAAAATCGGACCTAAGATGCAATTGTGGGGGAATCGGACCTGGTGGGCTTTATAGCCAAGGTATCAAGGCTTCAGGGCCAGTTTTCCTTTTTGGGCTGCAAAGTACCAGATCGGAGATATATAGACCGTAGCTAACTTTTATTTTTCATTTTTTACCGTATATATATATATGTCGTTCATGAAAAATCGGACCTAAGATGCAATTGTGGGGGAATCGGACCTGGTGGGCTTTATAGCCAAGGTATCAAGACTTCAGGGCCAGTTTTCCTTTTTGGGCTGCAAAGTACCAGATCGGAGATATATAGACCGTAGCTAACTTTTATTTTTCATTTTTACCGTATATATATATATGTCGTTCATGAAAAATCGGACCTAAGATGCAATTGTGGGGGAATCGGACCTGGTGGGCTTTATAGCCAAGGTATCAAGACTTCAGGGCCAGTTTTCCTTTTTGGGCTGCAAAGTACCAGATCGGAGATATATAGACCGTAGCTAACTTTTATTTTTCATTTTTACCGTATATATATGTCGTTCATGAAAAATCGGACCTAAGATGCAATTGTGGGGGAATCGGACCTGGTGGGCTTTATAGCCAAGGTATCAAGGCTTCAGGGCCAGTTTTCCTTTTTGGGCTGCAAAGTACCAGATCGGAGATATATAGACCGTAGCTAACTTTTATTTTTCATTTTTACCGTATATATATATATGTCGTTCATGAAAAATCGGACCTAAGATGCAATTGTGGGGGAATCGGACCTGGTGGGCTTTATAGCCAAGGTATCAAGACTTCAGGGCCAGTTTTCCTTTTTGGGCTGCAAAGTACCAGATCGGAGATATATAGACCGTAGCTAACTTTTATTTTTCATTTTTACCGTATATATATGTCGTTCATGAAAAATCGGACCTAAGATGCAATTGTGGGGGAATCGGACCTGGTGGGCTTTATAGCCAAGGTATCAAGGCTTCAGGGCCAGTTTTCCTTTTTGGGCTGCAAAGTACCAGATCGGAGATATATAGACCGTAGCTAACTTTTATTTTTTCATTTTTACCGTATATATATATATGTCGTTCATGAAAAATCGGACCTAAGATGCAATTGTGGGGGGAATCGGACCTGGTGGGCTTTTATAGCCAAGGTATCAAGACTTCAGGGCCAGTTTTCCTTTTTGGGCTGCAAAGTACCAGATCGGAGATATATAGACCGTAGCTAACTTTTATTTTTCATTTTTACCGTATATATATGTCGTTCATGAAAAATCGGACCTAAGATGCAATTGTGGGGGAATCGGACCTGGTGGGCTTTATAGCCAAGGTATCAAGGCTTCAGGGCCAGTTTTCCTTTTTGGGCTGCAAAGTACCAGATCGGAGATATATAGACCGTAGCTAACTTTTATTTTTCATTTTTACCGTATATATATATATGTCGTTCATGAAAAATCGGACCTAAGATGCAATTGTGGGGGAATCGGACCTGGTGGGCTTTATAGCCAAGGTATCAAGACTTCAGGGCCAGTTTTCCTTTTTGGGCTGCAAAGTACCAGATCGGAGATATATAGAACGTAGCTAACTTTTATTTTTCATTTTTACCGTATATATATGTCGTTCATGAAAAATCGGACCTAAGATGCAATTGTGGGGGAATCGGACCTGGTGGGCTTTATAGCCAAGGTATCAAGACTTCAGGGCCAGTTTTCCTTTTTGGGCTGCAAAGTACCAGATCGGAGATATATAGACCGTAGCTAACTTTTATTTTTCATTTTTACCGTATATATATGTCGTTCATGAAAAATCGGACCTAAGATGCAATTGTGGGGGAATCGGACCTGGTGGGCTTTATAGCCAAGGTATCAAGGCTTCAGGGCCAGTTTTCCTTTTTGGGCTGCAAAGTACCAGATCGGAGATATATAGACCGTAGCTAACTTTTATTTTTCATTTTTACCGTATATATATATATGTCGTTCATGAAAAATCGGACCTAAGATGCAATTGTGGGGGGAATCGGACCTGGTGGGCTTTATAGCCAAGGTATCAAGACTTCAGGGCCAGTTTTCCTTTTTGGGCTGCAAAGTACCAGATCGGAGATATATAGACCGTAGCTAACTTTTATTTTTCATTTTTACCGTATATATATGTCGTTCATGAAAAATCGGACCTAAGATGCAATTGTGGGGGAATCGGACCTGGTGGGCTTTATAGCCAAGGTATCAAGGCTTCAGGGCCAGTTTTCCTTTTTGGGCTGCAAAGTACCAGATCGGAGATATATAGACCGTAGCTAACTTTTATTTTTCATTTTTACCGTATATATATATATGTCGTTCATGAAAAATCGGACCTAAGATGCAATTGTGGGGGAATCGGACCTGGTGGGCTTTATAGCCAAGGTATCAAGACTTCAGGGCCAGTTTTCCTTTTTGGGCTGCAAAGTACCAGATCGGAGATATATAGACCGTAGCTAACTTTTATTTTTCATTTTTACCGTATATATATGTCGTTCATGAAAAATCGGACCTAAGATGCAATTGTGGGGGAATCGGACCTGGTGGGCTTTATAGCCAAGGTATCAAGGCTTCAGGGCCAGTTTTCCTTTTTGGGCTGCAAAGTACCAGATCGGAGATATATAGACCGTAGCTAACTTTTATTTTTTCATTTTTACCGTATATATATATATGTCGTTCATGAAAAATCGGACCTAAGATGCAATTGTGGGGGAATCGGACCTGGTGGGCTTTATAGCCAAGGTATCAAGACTTCAGGGCCAGTTTTCCTTTTTGGGCTGCAAAGTACCAGATCGGAGATATATAGACCGTAGCTAACTTTTATTTTTCATTTTTACCGTATATATATGTCGTTCATGAAAAATCGGACCTAAGATGCAATTGTGGGGGAATCGGACCTGGTGGGCTTTATAGCCAAGGTATCAAGACTTCAGGGCCAGTTTTCCTTTTTGGGCTGCAAAGTACCAGATCGGAGATATATAGACCGTAGCTAACTTTTATTTTTCATTTTTACCGTATATATATGTCGTTCATGAAAAATCGGACCTAAGATGCAATTGTGGGGGAATCGGACCTGGTGGGCTTTATAGCCAAGGTATCAAGGCTTCAGGGGCCAGTTTTCCTTTTTGGGCTGCAAAGTACCAGATCGGAGATATATAGACCGTAGCTAACTTTTATTTTTCATTTTTACCGTATATATATATATGTCGTTCATGAAAAATCGGACCTAAGATGCAATTGTGGGGGAATCGGACCTGGTGGGCTTTATAGCCAAGGTATCAAGACTTCAGGGCCAGTTTTCCTTTTTGGGCTGCAAAGTACCAGATCGGAGATATATAGACCGTAGCTAACTTTTATTTTTCATTTTTACCGTATATATATGTCGTTCATGAAAAATCGGACCTAAGATGCAATTGTGGGGGAATCGGACCTGGTGGGCTTTATAGCCAAGGTATCAAGGCTTCAGGGCCAGTTTTTCCTTTTTGGGCTGCAAAGTACCAGATCGGAGATATATAGACCGTAGCTAACTTTTATTTTTCATTTTTACCGTATATATATATATGTCGTTCATGAAAAATCGGACCTAAGATGCAATTGTGGGGGAATCGGACCTGGTGGGCTTTATAGCCAAGGTATCAAGACTTCAGGGCCAGTTTTCCTTTTTGGGCTGCAAAGTACCAGATCGGAGATATATAGACCGTAGCTAACTTTTATTTTTCATTTTTACCGTATATATATGTCGTTCATGAAAAATCGGACCTAAGATGCAATTGTGGGGGAATCGGACCTGGTGGGCTTTATAGCCAAGGTATCAAGGCTTCAGGGCCAGTTTTCCTTTTTGGGCTGCAAAGTACCAGATCGGAGATATATAGACCGTAGCTAACTTTTATTTTTCATTTTTACCGTATATATATATATGTCGTTCATGAAAAATCGGACCTAAGATGCAATTGTGGGGGAATCGGACCTGGTGGGCTTTATAGCCAAGGTATCAAGACTTCAGGGCCAGTTTTCCTTTTTGGGCTGCAAAGTACCAGATCGGAGATATATAGACCGTAGCTAACTTTTATTTTTCATTTTTACCGTATATATATGTCGTTCATGAAAAATCGGACCTAAGATGCAATTGTGGGGGAATCGGACCTGGTGGGCTTTATAGCCAAGGTATCAAGGCTTCAGGGCCAGTTTTCCTTTTTGGGCTGCAAAGTACCAGATCGGAGATATATAGACCGTAGCTAACTTTTATGTTTTCATTTTTACCGTATATATATATATGTCGTTCATGAAAAATCGGACCTAAGATGCAATTGTGGGGGAATCGGACCTGGTGGGCTTTATAGCCAAGGTATCAAGACTTCAGGGCCAGTTTTCCTTTTTGGGCTGCAAAGTACCAGATCGGAGATATATAGACCGTAGCTAACTTTTATTTTTCATTTTTACCGTATATATATGTCGTTCATGAAAAATCGGACCTAAGATGCAATTGTGGGGGAATCGGACCTGGTGGGCTTTATAGCCAAGGTATCAAGACTTCAGGGCCAGTTTTCCTTTTTGGGCTGCAAAGTACCAGATCGGAGATATATAGACCGTAGCTAACTTTTATTTTTCATTTTTACCGTATATATATGTCGTTCATGAAAAATCGGACCTAAGATGCAATTGTGGGGGAATCGGACCTGGTGGGCTTTATAGCCAAGGTATCAAGGCTTCAGGGCCAGTTTTCCTTTTTGGGCTGCAAAGTACCAGATCGGAGATATATAGACCGTAGCTAACTTTTATTTTTCATTTTTACCGTATATATATATATGTCGTTCATGAAAAATCGGACCTAAGATGCAATTGTGGGGGAATCGGACCTGGTGGGCTTTATAGCCAAGGTATCAAGACTTCAGGGCCAGTTTTCCTTTTTGGGCTGCAAAGTACCAGATCGGAGATATATAGACCGTAGCTAACTTTTATTTTTCATTTTTACCGTATATATATGTCGTTCATGAAAAATCGGACCTAAGATGCAATTGTGGGGGAATCGGACCTGGTGGGCTTTATAGCCAAGGTATCAAGGCTTCAGGGCCAGTTTTCCTTTTTGGGCTGCAAAGTACCAGATCGGAGATATATAGACCGTAGCTAACTTTTATTTTTCATTTTTACCGTATATATATATATGTCGTTCATGAAAAATCGGACCTAAGATGCAATTGTGGGGGAATCGGACCAGGTGGGCTTTATAGCCAAGGTATCAAGACTTCAGGGCCAGTTTTCCTTTTTGGGCTGCAAAGTACCAGATCGGAGATATATAGACCGTAGCTAACTTTTATTTTTCATTTTTACCGTATATATATGTCGTTCATGAAAAATCGGACCTAAGATGCAATTGTGGGGGAATCGGACCTGGTGGGCTTTATAGCCAAGGTATCAAGGCTTCAGGGCCAGTTTTCCTTTTTGGGCTGCAAAGTACCAGATCGGAGATATATAGACCGTAGCTAACTTTTATTTTTCATTTTTACCGTATATATATATATGTCGTTCATGAAAAATCGGACCTAAGATGCAATTGTGGGGGAATCGGACCTGGTGGGCTTTATAGCCAAGGTATCAAGACTTCAGGGCCAGTTTTCCTTTTTGGGCTGCAAAGTACCAGATCGGAGATATATAGACCGTAGCTAACTTTTATTTTTCATTTTTACCGTATATATATGTCGTTCATGAAAAATCGGACCTAAGATGCAATTGTGGGGGAATCGGACCTGGTGGGCTTTATAGCCAAGGTATCAAGACTTCAGGGCCAGTTTTCCTTTTTGGGCTGCAAAGTACCAGATCGGAGATATATAGACCGTAGCTAACTTTTATTTTTCATTTTTACCGTATATATATGTCGTTCATGAAAAATCGGACCTAAGATGCAATTGTGGGGGAATCGGACCTGGTGGGCTTTATAGCCAAGGTATCAAGGCTTCAGGGCCAGTTTTCCTTTTTGGGCTGCAAAGTACCAGATCGGAGATATATAGACCGTAGCTAACTTTTATTTTTCATTTTTACCGTATATATATATATGTCGTTCATGAAAAATCGGACCTAAGATGCAATTGTGGGGGAATCGGACCTGGTGGGCTTTATAGCCAAGGTATCAAGACTTCAGGGCCAGTTTTCCTTTTTGGGCTGCAAAGTACCAGATCGGAGATATATAGACCGTAGCTAACTTTTATTTTTCATTTTTACCGTATATATATGTCGTTCATGAAAAATCGGACCTAAGATGCAATTGTGGGGGAATCGGACCTGGTGGGGCTTTATAGCCAAGGTATCAAGGCTTCAGGGCCAGTTTTCCTTTTTGGGCTGCAAAGTACCAGATCGGAGATATATAGACCGTAGCTAACTTTTATTTTTCATTTTTACCGTATATATATATATGTCGTTCATGAAAAATCGGACCTAAGATGCAATTGTGGGGGAATCGGACCTGGTGGGCTTTATAGCCAAGGTATCAAGACTTCAGGGCCAGTTTTCCTTTTTGGGCTGCAAAGTACCAGATCGGAGATATATAGACCGTAGCTAACTTTTATTTTTCATTTTTACCGTATATATATGTCGTTCATGAAAAATCGGACCTAAGATGCAATTGTGGGGGAATCGGACCTGGTGGGCTTTATAGCCAAGGTATCAAGGCTTCAGGGCCAGTTTTCCTTTTTGGGCTGCAAAGTACCAGATCGGAGATATATAGACCGTAGCTAACTTTTATTTTTCATTTTTACCGTATATATATATATGTCGTTCATGAAAAATCGGACCTAAGATGCAATTGTGGGGGGAATCGGACCAGGTGGGCTTTATAGCCAAGGTATCAAGACTTCAGGGCCAGTTTTCCTTTTTGGGCTGCAAAGTACCAGATCGGAGATATATAGACCGTAGCTAACTTTTATTTTTCATTTTTACCGTATATATATGTCGTTCATGAAAAATCGGACCTAAGATGCAATTGTGGGGGAATCGGACCTGGTGGGCTTTATAGCCAAGGTATCAAGACTTCAGGGCCAGTTTTCCTTTTTGGGCTGCAAAGTACCAGATCGGAGATATATAGACCGTAGCTAACTTTTATTTTTCATTTTTACCGTATATATATATGTCGTTCATGAAAAATCGGACCTAAGATGCAATTGTGGGGGGAATCGGACCTGGTGGGCTTTATAGCCAAGGTATCAAGACTTCAGGGCCAGTTTTCCTTTTTGGGCTGCAAAGTACCAGATCGGAGATATATAGACCGTAGCTAACTTTTATTTTTCATTTTTTACCGTATATATATGTCGTTCATGAAAAATCGGACCTAAGATGCAATTGTGGGGGAATCGGACCTGGTGGGCTTTATAGCCAAGGTATCAAGGCTTCAGGGCCAGTTTTCCTTTTTGGGCTGCAAAGTACCAGATCGGAGATATATAGACCGTAGCTAACTTTTATTTTTCATTTTTACCGTATATATATATATGTCGTTCATGAAAAATCGGACCTAAGATGCAATTGTGGGGGAATCGGACCTGGTGGGCTTTATAGCCAAGGTATCAAGACTTCAGGGCCAGTTTTCCTTTTTGGGCTGCAAAGTACCAGATCGGAGATATATAGACCGTAGCTAACTTTTATTTTTCATTTTTACCGTATATATATGTCGTTCATGAAAAATCGGACCTAAGATGCAATTGTGGGGGAATCGGACCTGGTGGGCTTTATAGCCAAGGTATCAAGACTTCAGGGCCAGTTTTCCTTTTTGGGCTGCAAAGTACCAGATCGGAGATATATAGACCGTAGCTAACTTTTATTTTTCATTTTTACCGTATATATATGTCGTTCATGAAAAATCGGACCTAAGATGCAATTGTGGGGGAATCGGACCTGGTGGGCTTTATAGCCAAGGTATCAAGGCTTCAGGGCCAGTTTTCCTTTTTGGGCTGCAAAGTACCAGATCGGAGATATATAGACCGTAGCTAACTTTTATTTTTCATTTTTACCGTATATATATATATGTCGTTCATGAAAAATCGGACCTAAGATGCAATTGTGGGGGAATCGGACCTGGTGGGCTTTATAGCCAAGGTATCAAGACTTCAGGGCCAGTTTTCCTTTTTGGGCTGCAAAGTACCAGATCGGAGATATATAGACCGTAGCTAACTTTTATTTTTCATTTTTACCGTATATATATGTCGTTCATGAAAAATCGGACCTAAGATTGCAATTGTGGGGGAATCGGACCTGGTGGGCTTTATAGCCAAGGTATCAAGGCTTCAGGGCCAGTTTTCCTTTTTGGGCTGCAAAGTACCAGATCGGAGATATATAGACCGTAGCTAACTTTTATTTTTCATTTTTACCGTATATATATATATGTCGTTCATGAAAAATCGGACCTAAGATGCAATTGTGGGGGAATCGGACCTGGTGGGCTTTATAGCCAAGGTATCAAGACTTCAGGGCCAGTTTTCCTTTTTGGGCTGCAAAGTACCAGATCGGAGATATATAGACCGTAGCTAACTTTTATTTTTCATTTTTACCGTATATATATGTCGTTCATGAAAAATCGGACCTAAGATGCAATTGTGGGGGAATCGGACCTGGTGGGCTTTATAGCCAAGGTATCAAGGCTTCAGGGCCAGTTTTCCTTTTTGGGCTGCAAAGTACCAGATCGGAGATATATAGACCGTAGCTAACTTTTATTTTTCATTTTTACCGTATATATATATATGTCGTTCATGAAAAATCGGACCTAAGATGCAATTGTGGGGGAATCGGACCTGGTGGGCTTTATAGCCAAGGTATCAAGACTTCAGGGCCAGTTTTCCTTTTTGGGCTGCAAAGTACCAGATCGGAGATATATAGACCGTAGCTAACTTTTATTTTTCATTTTTTACCGTATATATATGTCGTTCATGAAAAATCGGACCTAAGATGCAATTGTGGGGGAATCGGACCTGGTGGGCTTTATAGCCAAGGTATCAAGGCTTCAGGGCCAGTTTTCCTTTTTGGGCTGCAAAGTACCAGATCGGAGATATATAGACCGTAGCTAACTTTTATTTTTCATTTTTACCGTATATATATATATGTCGTTCATGAAAAAATCGGACCTAAGATGCAATTGTGGGGGAATCGGACCTGGTGGGCTTTATAGCCAAGGTATCAAGACTTCAGGGCCAGTTTTCCTTTTTGGGCTGCAAAGTACCAGATCGGAGATATATAGACCGTAGCTAACTTTTATTTTTCATTTTTACCGTATATATATGTCGTTCATGAAAAATCGGACCTAAGATGCAATTGTGGGGGAATCGGACCTGATGGGCTTTATAGCCAAGGTATCAAGGCTTCAGGGCCAGTTTTCCTTTTTGGGCTGCAAAGTACCAGATCGGAGATATATAGACCGTAGCTAACTTTTATTTTTCATTTTTACCGTATATATATGTCGTTCATGAAAAATCGGACCTAAGATGCAATTGTGGGGGAATCGGACCTGGTGGGCTTTATAGCCAAGGTATCAAGGCTTCAGGGCCAGTTTTCCTTTTTGGGCTGCAAAGTACCAGATCGGAGATATATAGACCGTAGCTAACTTTTATTTTTCATTTTTACCGTATATATATGTCGTTCATGAAAAATCGGACCTAAGATGCAATTGTGGGGGAATCGGACCTGGTGGGCTTTATAGCCAAGGTATCAAGGCTTCAGGGCCAGTTTTCCTTTTTGGGCTGCAAAGTACCAGAT
Organism: Wohlfahrtia magnifica; assembly: GCA_023159175.1. Classification (NCBI taxonomy): domain Eukaryota; kingdom Metazoa; phylum Arthropoda; class Insecta; order Diptera; family Sarcophagidae; genus Wohlfahrtia; species Wohlfahrtia magnifica. Next base: position 168,633 of record JAKWBJ010000313.1, on the reverse strand, counting down.
CGGAGATATATAGACCGTAGCTAACTTTTATTTTTCATTTTTACCGTATATATATGTCGTTCATGAAAAATCGGACCTAAGATGCAATTGTGGGGGAATCGGACCTGGTGGGCTTTATAGCCAAGGTATCAAGGCTTCAGGGCCAGTTTTCCTTTTTGGGCTGCAAAGTACCAGATCGGAGATATATAGACCGTAGCTAACTTTTATTTTTCATTTTTACCGTATATATATGTCGTTCATGAAAAATCGGACCTAAGATGCAATTGTGGGGGAATCGGACCTGGTGGGCTTTATAGCCAAGGTATCAAGGCTTCAGGGCCAGTTTTCCTTTTTGGGCTGCAAAGTACCAGATCGGAGATATATAGACCGTAGCTAACTTTTATTTTTCATTTTTACCGTATATATATGTCGTTCATGAAAAATCGGACCTAAGATGCAATTGTGGGGGAATCGGACCTGGTGGGCTTTATAGCCAAGGTATCAAGGCTTCAGGGCCAGTTTTCCTTTTTGGGCTGCAAAGTACCAGATCGGAGATATATAGACCGTAGCTAACTTTTATTTTTCATTTTTTACCGTATATATATGTCGTTCATGAAAAATCGGACCTAAGATGCAATTGTGGGGGAATCGGACCTGGTGGGCTTTATAGCCAAGGTATCAAGGCTTCAGGGCCAGTTTTCCTTTTTGGGCTGCAAAGTACCAGATCGGAGATATATAGACCGTAGCTAACTTTTATTTTTCATTTTTACCGTATATATATGTCGTTCATGAAAAATCGGACCTAAGATGCAATTGTGGGGGAATCGGACCTGATGGGCTTTATAGCCAAGGTATCAAGGCTTCAGGGCCAGTTTTCCTTTTTGGGCTGCAAAGTACCAGATCGGAGATATATAGACCGTAGCTAACTTTTATTTTTCATTTTTACCGTATATATATGTCGTTCATGAAAAATCGGACCTAAGATGCAATTGTGGGGGAATCGGACCTGGTGGGCTTTATAGCCAAGGTATCAAGGCTTCAGGGCCAGTTTTCCTTTTTGGGCTGCAAAGTACCAGATCGGAGATATATAGACCGTAGCTAACTTTTATTTTTCATTTTTACCGTATATATATGTCGTTCATGAAAAATCGGACCTAAGATGCAATTGTGGGGGAATCGGACCTGATGGGCTTTATAGCCAAGGTATCAAGGCTTCAGGGCCAGTTTTCCTTTTTGGGCTGCAAAGTACCAGATCGGAGATATATAGACCGTAGCTAACTTTTATTTTTCATTTTTACCGTATATATATGTCGTTCATGAAAAATCGGACCTAAGATGCAATTGTGGGGGAATCGGACCTGGTGGGCTTTATAGCCAAGGTATCAAGGCTTCAGGGCCAGTTTTCCTTTTTGGGCTGCAAAGTACCAGATCGGAGATATATAGACCGTAGCTAACTTTTATTTTTCATTTTTACCGTATATATATGTCGTTCATGAAAAATCGGACCTAAGATGCAATTGTGGGGGAATCGGACCTGATGGGCTTTATAGCCAAGGTATCAAGGCTTCAGGGCCAGGTTTCCTTTTTGGGCTGCAAAGTACCAGATCGGAGATATATAGACCGTAGCTAACTTTTATTTTTCATTTTTACCGTATATATATGTCGTTCATGAAAAATCGGACCTAAGATGCAATTGTGGGGGAATCGGACCTGGTGGGCTTTATAGCCAAGGTATCAAGGCTTCAGGGCCAGTTTTCCTTTTTGGGCTGCAAAGTACCAGATCGGAGATATATAGACCGTAGCTAACTTTTATTTTTCATTTTTACCGTATATATATGTCGTTCATGAAAAATCGGACCTAAGATGCAATTGTGGGGGAATCGGACCTGATGGGCTTTATAGCCAAGGTATCAAGGCTTCAGGGCCAGGTTTCCTTTTTGGGCTGCAAAGTACCAGATCGGAGATATATAGACCGTAGCTAACTTTTATTTTTCATTTTTACCGTATATATATGTCGTTCATGAAAAATCGGACCTAAGATGCAATTGTGGGGGAATCGGACCTGGTGGGCTTTATAGCCAAGGTATCAAGGCTTCAGGGCCAGTTTTCCTTTTTGGGCTGCAAAGTACCAGATCGGAGATATATAGACCGTAGCTAACTTTTATTTTTCATTTTTACCGTATATATATGTCGTTCATGAAAAATCGGACCTAAGATGCAATTGTGGGGGAATCGGACCTGATGGGCTTTATAGCCAAGGTATCAAGGCTTCAGGGCCAGTTTTCCTTTTTGGGCTGCAAAGTACCAGATCGGAGATATATAGACCGTAGCTAACTTTTATTTTTCATTTTTACCGTATATATATGTCGTTCATGAAAAATCGGACCTAAGATGCAATTGTGGGGGAATCGGACCTGGTGGGCTTTATAGCCAAGGTATCAAGGCTTCAGGGCCAGTTTTCCTTTTTGGGCTGCAAAGTACCAGATCGGAGATATATAGACCGTAGCTAACTTTTATTTTTCATTTTTACCGTATATATATGTCGTTCATGAAAAATCGGACCTAAGATGCAATTGTGGGGGAATCGGACCTGATGGGCTTTATAGCCAAGGTATCAAGGCTTCAGGGCCAGTTTTCCTTTTTGGGCTGCAAAGTACCAGATCGGAGATATATAGACCGTAGCTAACTTTTATTTTTCATTTTTACCGTATATATATGTCGTTCATGAAAAATCGGACCTAAGATGCAATTGTGGGGGAATCGGACCTGATGGGCTTTATAGCCAAGGTATCAAGGCTTCAGGGCCAGTTTTCCTTTTTGGGCTGCAAAGTACCAGATCGGAGATATATAGACCGTAGCTAACTTTTATTTTTCATTTTTACCGTATATATATGTCGTTCATGAAAAATCGGACCTAAGATGCAATTGTGGGGGAATCGGACCTGATGGGCTTTATAGCCAAGGTATCAAGGCTTCAGGGCCAGTTTTCCTTTTTGGGCTGCAAAGTACCAGATCGGAGATATATAGACCGTAGCTAACTTTTATTTTTCATTTTTACCGTATATATATGTCGTTCATGAAAAATCGGACCTAAGATGCAATTGTGGGGGAATCGGACCTGATGGGCTTTATAGCCAAGGTATCAAGGCTTCAGGGCCAGTTTTCCTTTTTGGGCTGCAAAGTACCAGATCGGAGATATATAGACCGTAGCTAACTTTTATTTTTCATTTTTACCGTATATATATGTCGTTCATGAAAAATCGGACCTAAGATGCAATTGTGGGGGAATCGGACCTGGTGGGCTTTATAGCCAAGGTATCAAGGCTTCAGGGCCAGTTTTCCTTTTTGGGCTGCAAAGTACCAGATCGGAGATATATAGACCGTAGCTAACTTTTATTTTTCATTTTTACCGTATATATATGTCGTTCATGAAAAATCGGACCTAAGATGCAATTGTGGGGGAATCGGACCTGATGGGCTTTATAGCCAAGGTATCAAGGCTTCAGGGCCAGTTTTCCTTTTTGGGCTGCAAAGTACCAGATCGGAGATATATAGACCGTAGCTAACTTTTATTTTTCATTTTTACCGTATATATATGTCGTTCATGAAAAATCGGACCTAAGATGCAATTGTGGGGGAATCGGACCTGGTGGGCTTTATAGCCAAGGTATCAAGGCTTCAGGGCCAGTTTTCCTTTTTGGGCTGCAAAGTACCAGATCGGAGATATATAGACCGTAGCTAACTTTTATTTTTCATTTTTACCGTATATATATGTCGTTCATGAAAAATCGGACCTAAGATGCAATTGTGGGGGAATCGGACCTGATGGGCTTTATAGCCAAGGTATCAAGGCTTCAGGGCCAGTTTTCCTTTTTGGGCTGCAAAGTACCAGATCGGAGATATATAGACCGTAGCTAACTTTTATTTTTCATTTTTACCGTATATATATGTCGTTCATGAAAAATCGGACCTAAGATGCAATTGTGGGGGAATCGGACCTGGTGGGCTTTATAGCCAAGGTATCAAGGCTTCAGGGCCAGTTTTCCTTTTTGGGCTGCAAAGTACCAGATCGGAGATATATAGACCGTAGCTAACTTTTATTTTTCATTTTTACCGTATATATATGTCGTTCATGAAAAATCGGACCTAAGATGCAATTGTGGGGGAATCGGACCTGATGGGCTTTATAGCCAAGGTATCAAGGCTTCAGGGCCAGTTTTCCTTTTTGGGCTGCAAAGTACCAGATCGGAGATATATAGACCGTAGCTAACTTTTATTTTTCATTTTTACCGTATATATATGTCGTTCATGAAAAATCGGACCTAAGATGCAATTGTGGGGGAATCGGACCTGATGGGCTTTATAGCCAAGGTATCAAGGCTTCAGGGCCAGTTTTCCTTTTTGGGCTGCAAAGTACCAGATCGGAGATATATAGACCGTAGCTAACTTTTATTTTTCATTTTTACCGTATATATATGTCGTTCATGAAAAATCGGACCTAAGATGCAATTGTGGGGGAATCGGACCTGATGGGCTTTATAGCCAAGGTATCAAGGCTTCAGGGCCAGTTTTCCTTTTTGGGCTGCAAAGTACCAGATCGGAGATATATAGACCGTAGCTAACTTTTATTTTTCATTTTTACCGTATATATATGTCGTTCATGAAAAATCGGACCTAAGATGCAATTGTGGGGGAATCGGACCTGATGGGCTTTATAGCCAAGGTATCAAGGCTTCAGGGCCAGTTTTCCTTTTTGGGCTGCAAAGTACCAGATCGGAGATATATAGACCGTAGCTAACTTTTATTTTTCATTTTTACCGTATATATATGTCGTTCATGAAAAATCGGACCTAAGATGCAATTGTGGGGGAATCGGACCTGGTGGGCTTTATAGCCAAGGTATCAAGGCTTCAGGGCCAGTTTTCCTTTTTGGGCTGCAAAGTACCAGATCGGAGATATATAGACCGTAGCTAACTTTTATTTTTCATTTTTACCGTATATATATGTCGTTCATGAAAAATCGGACCTAAGATGCAATTGTGGGGGAATCGGACCTGATGGGCTTTATAGCCAAGGTATCAAGGCTTCAGGGCCAGTTTTCCTTTTTGGGCTGCAAAGTACCAGATCGGAGATATATAGACCGTAGCTAACTTTTATTTTTCATTTTTACCGTATATATATGTCGTTCATGAAAAATCGGACCTAAGATGCAATTGTGGGGGAATCGGACCTGGTGGGCTTTATAGCCAAGGTATCAAGGCTTCAGGGCCAGTTTTCCTTTTTGGGCTGCAAAGTACCAGATCGGAGATATATAGACCGTAGCTAACTTTTATTTTTCATTTTTACCGTATATATATGTCGTTCATGAAAAATCGGACCTAAGATGCAATTGTGGGGGAATCGGACCTGATGGGCTTTATAGCCAAGGTATCAAGGCTTCAGGGCCAGTTTTCCTTTTTGGGCTGCAAAGTACCAGATCGGAGATATATAGACCGTAGCTAACTTTTATTTTTCATTTTTACCGTATATATATGTCGTTCATGAAAAATCGGACCTAAGATGCAATTGTGGGGGAATCGGACCTGGTGGGCTTTATAGCCAAGGTATCAAGGCTTCAGGGCCAGTTTTCCTTTTTGGGCTGCAAAGTACCAGATCGGAGATATATAGACCGTAGCTAACTTTTATTTTTCATTTTTACCGTATATATATGTCGTTCATGAAAAATCGGACCTAAGATGCAATTGTGGGGGAATCGGACCTGATGGGCTTTATAGCCAAGGTATCAAGGCTTCAGGGCCAGTTTTCCTTTTTGGGCTGCAAAGTACCAGATCGGAGATATATAGACCGTAGCTAACTTTTATTTTTCATTTTTACCGTATATATATGTCGTTCATGAAAAATCGGACCTAAGATGCAATTGTGGGGGAATCGGACCTGGTGGGCTTTATAGCCAAGGTATCAAGGCTTCAGGGCCAGTTTTCCTTTTTGGGCTGCAAAGTACCAGATCGGAGATATATAGACCGTAGCTAACTTTTATTTTTCATTTTTACCGTATATATATGTCGTTCATGAAAAATCGGACCTAAGATGCAATTGTGGGGGAATCGGACCTGATGGGCTTTATAGCCAAGGTATCAAGGCTTCAGGGCCAGTTTTCCTTTTTGGGCTGCAAAGTACCAGATCGGAGATATATAGACCGTAGCTAACTTTTATTTTTCATTTTTACCGTATATATATGTCGTTCATGAAAAATCGGACCTAAGATGCAATTGTGGGGGAATCGGACCTGGTGGGCTTTATAGCCAAGGTATCAAGGCTTCAGGGCCAGTTTTCCTTTTTGGGCTGCAAAGTACCAGATCGGAGATATATAGACCGTAGCTAACTTTTATTTTTCATTTTTACCGTATATATATGTCGTTCATGAAAAATCGGACCTAAGATGCAATTGTGGGGGAATCGGACCTGATGGGCTTTATAGCCAAGGTATCAAGGCTTCAGGGCCAGTTTTCCTTTTTGGGCTGCAAAGTACCAGATCGGAGATATATAGACCGTAGCTAACTTTTATTTTTCATTTTTACCGTATATATATGTCGTTCATGAAAAATCGGACCTAAGATGCAATTGTGGGGGAATCGGACCTGGTGGGCTTTATAGCCAAGGTATCAAGGCTTCAGGGCCAGTTTTCCTTTTTGGGCTGCAAAGTACCAGATCGGAGATATATAGACCGTAGCTAACTTTTATTTTTCATTTTTACCGTATATATATGTCGTTCATGAAAAATCGGACCTAAGATGCAATTGTGGGGGAATCGGACCTGGTGGGCTTTATAGCCAAGGTATCAAGGCTTCAGGGCCAGTTTTCCTTTTTGGGCTGCAAAGTACCAGATCGGAGATATATAGACCGTAGCTAACTTTTATTTTTCATTTTTACCGTATATATATGTCGTTCATGAAAAATCGGACCTAAGATGCAATTGTGGGGGAATCGGACCTGATGGGCTTTATAGCCAAGGTATCAAGGCTTCAGGGCCAGTTTTCCTTTTTGGGCTGCAAAGTACCAGATCGGAGATATATAGACCGTAGCTAACTTTTATTTTTCATTTTTACCGTATATATATGTCGTTCATGAAAAATCGGACCTAAGATGCAATTGTGGGGGAATCGGACCTGGTGGGCTTTATAGCCAAGGTATCAAGGCTTCAGGGCCAGTTTTCCTTTTTGGGCTGCAAAGTACCAGATCGGAGATATATAGACCGTAGCTAACTTTTATTTTTCATTTTTACCGTATATATATGTCGTTCATGAAAAATCGGACCTAAGATGCAATTGTGGGGGAATCGGACCTGATGGGCTTTATAGCCAAGGTATCAAGGCTTCAGGGCCAGTTTTCCTTTTTGGGCTGCAAAGTACCAGATCGGAGATATATAGACCGTAGCTAACTTTTATTTTTCATTTTTACCGTATATATATGTCGTTCATGAAAAATCGGACCTAAGATGCAATTGTGGGGGAATCGGACCTGGTGGGCTTTATAGCCAAGGTATCAAGGCTTCAGGGCCAGTTTTCCTTTTTGGGCTGCAAAGTACCAGATCGGAGATATATAGACCGTAGCTAACTTTTATTTTTCATTTTTACCGTATATATATGTCGTTCATGAAAAATCGGACCTAAGATGCAATTGTGGGGGAATCGGACCTGATGGGCTTTATAGCCAAGGTATCAAGGCTTCAGGGCCAGTTTTCCTTTTTGGGCTGCAAAGTACCAGATCGGAGATATATAGACCGTAGCTAACTTTTATTTTTCATTTTTACCGTATATATATGTCGTTCATGAAAAATCGGACCTAAGATGCAATTGTGGGGGAATCGGACCTGGTGGGCTTTATAGCCAAGGTATCAAGGCTTCAGGGCCAGTTTTCCTTTTTGGGCTGCAAAGTACCAGATCGGAGATATATAGACCGTAGCTAACTTTTATTTTTCATTTTTACCGTATATATATGTCGTTCATGAAAAATCGGACCTAAGATGCAATTGTGGGGGAATCGGACCTGATGGGCTTTATAGCCAAGGTATCAAGGCTTCAGGGCCAGTTTTCCTTTTTGGGCTGCAAAGTACCAGATCGGAGATATATAGACCGTAGCTAACTTTTATTTTTCATTTTTACCGTATATATATGTCGTTCATGAAAAATCGGACCTAAGATGCAATTGTGGGGGAATCGGACCTGGTGGGCTTTATAGCCAAGGTATCAAGGCTTCAGGGCCAGTTTTCCTTTTTGGGCTGCAAAGTACCAGATCGGAGATATATAGACCGTAGCTAACTTTTATTTTTCATTTTTACGGTATATATATGTCGTTCATGAAAAATCGGACCTAAGATGCAATTGTGGGGGAATCGGACCTGATGGGCTTTATAGCCAAGGTATCAAGGCTTCAGGGCCAGTTTTCCTTTTTGGGCTGCAAAGTACCAGATCGGAGATATATAGACCGTAGCTAACTTTTATTTTTCATTTTTACCGTATATATATGTCGTTCATGAAAAATCGGACCTAAGATGCAATTGTGGGGGAATCGGACCTGGTGGGCTTTATAGCCAAGGTATCAAGGCTTCAGGGCCAGTTTTCTAACTAACTAACTTTAACTAACTTTTTTCCCCCACCTCCCCACCGTCCAGCCAATTTAATTCAATGCTATTATAGTAAACCAAAAATTGACTTAATGAGAATTAAGAAATATTGTTTCAAATTTCTGTAATTCTTTACCTTTGTTTAGTTATTTTTATTCAAAATTATATTTTATAATCCACAATTGTGGAAGTAACGCTAAAATAGAAGTCTCTGTTAACTTAACAGAAGAATTTCATATTCGTATTTATCTTCACACATATTCTGTTAAATTACACAAGTTTTTGTTATGTTAAGAAAAACATATTTAACTTTCGTATTTAACTTCACACACATCGAATGTTTTGCATAAAGTAACATTTTTATTTTGTAATTTTGTTACGTTGTTTTGAATTTAATCGTGTAAACATAGCGATATATTTTGCGGCACCATATGATACTTTAGGGTTATTTCGGGTTAAATTAATTATTTATTGTCTTTAATTTTGACACGAGTCGATTTTGTTTATAAATATCTCTATTTGTACAATATGTATTGCTTTTTTCCGAATACAATTGTGTTTTTGTTGTTGTTGTTATTTTCAGTTAACCCGCTTTTTTGTATTACTAAAATAAACACAAAAAGCTATTTTTCTATTTATCAAAATGAATGAAAAAAGTTCGAGAATCGAACAATTTTTATAGTTTTCTATAGATTCATATAATTCGCCGACCGATTAATGATGATGAGGGGTTTTCTTTTTATTGTGGTTGTTGTTGACGTTGCAGTGATTAGTACTTTTCTCGTCAGTAGACAAAATTAGTTTAATTAAAAAATGAATTGCAATAAAACATCATAGAATCAATCTTTTTTAAATTCCTGTACATTAGTGCACACATAGATATGCAGAGTGAAAAGAAATAGTTGACATATGAGCCATTTATTTTAAAAGTGCAGAAAGTCATTTTTTATTTATTTTGAGATCTTTAAAAATATTTGTTAGCATTTCAATGTTTTATGGTATCAGAGAATGCAAGTTTATAGTCCAATAGTTTTTAAAGTGCTGGCTAAAAGAGTAAGAGTTTTCTTATAATTAAATGGACTTGCTTCACTTTCAAAATAATTGAATATCAGCAATCGTTCATGTAATTGAAAATTTTTCCAGTTGCATCCCATTTAAATCTGATCCAGCATATATTTAACCAACTAACGATTTCTTCATTTGTACTTTTCTTTTTTTATAAGCCTGCATACTCCAGAAGTTGAGTTAAAAAAAAATATTGTTGAGTTTAATTTCATGCACTAAACATTTTTTACCTTCCAAATAAAAAGACTTGATATTTTTTCCGTTATCACTGGACTGAACAATTTTTATCCAGAAAAGGCCAACTTTATGTTTTTATTTTAGCCGTTGCATATGTTACTATAAGCTATTATGTGTTTTTGGGCTTGTATCGTCTATAAGCGTTTCAAACAGCAAGATGCTACTTCTTGTGCATTTCGGGATGCGTAAAAGATGTCAGACCAATCAGTTACAAGGGTTGCGCTAGGCTTCCTAGTCCTTCCCAGTATATGATGAATAATTCTGACCTGATTCAAACCACCGCTAAACTTAACCAAAAATAGATTAATGACGAAGGCTAAAATGTTCCTGATTGGGCGCCACAATCATCCGGTTTTAACTCTATCGGATACCTATTGACAGTTCTCAAATTAAGTGTTCTTGTTATACGCCGAAATGCGATAGTATTAAGCATGGCGACTACTAAAGTTTAATGAACTCTATTCACGCCTTATAGATTCTTCTATTATCACCAAAGAACGTTCCAAAAAAAGCTTGAAAAAATTATAAAATTTATTAATTTCAGCAAACTCAATAAACAGTCCCAACAAATCATTAACACACTTTATGAACATTCTTATAAACATTACTTATTACAACAAACTTATGGTATTGTTGCCACAGCTAAGAGCTTAAATGCTAAACCGAGCAAATAAAAATATTGTTGTATTCAAATTTGATAGAAATCGATAAACATTGGAACAGTTGCATGTGCCACTGTATATAATTTTTTTGTGAAATAATTATTGTAAGAAAAATATTATGTATGTTCCAATTATTCCTTGTCTCTTTGTAAATAAAACAAAAAATTATATCTAAAACATGAACATGAGATGTTTCGTTTAAGGCTAAGCATAAAAAGTGTGTCAAATAAATTGATTTCTATCGGACTTTAAATTAGTTTGAATTGATGGGTTACATGTTGTCAATCAATTATAAAATCTTCAAGAGGAAATAATCATAAAAGATTAGAAGTTAAGAAAAATTAATAAAAGCTATAAAAATAGAGTTGAAGACAAATTCTCCTTTAACAATTAATTAATTTCATTTTCACATTGCATTAAACATTTTATTAATATAATATTTAAACATGTTTAATAAATATTAATTCTAAAAATCATCATTGTAATCGTTTGTTCCACATACGAGGGCAGTTCGAAATGTCTTAGACGGTATAAACAACATGTTAAATTTCATTTAGATCTGTCAACTCATTCGTATAGTAATAGAAGTTCAAAAAAGGCGCAACAATGACTTTTTTTATAATGGAAGCATTTGAAATTCGTGATGTGATTAAATATTTACATAAGAAATGTTTATCGGGATAAGAAATTCATAATGATATTCACCATATCTTCCCATATCGTTATGAATTTCTTGTCAGGCTAAGAACATATCGAACTGCCCCCGTAAAGACGTGTCCTAATGGTGAAATTATCATTTAGCAACACCTACTCATAATGTGCATTTTTATGCCAAAACACGGTGGTTACTTATTAACTCGTAGCAAAAAAAAAAAAATATAATGACTCACATTTATTCTATGGGGGCGGTTATGGGGCGCTTGGAATTCAATTGTCAACAGAATCGTGCATCTTGAAATTTATTTTCTTTTAATTGTTTTTAAATTGTATATTTTCAAAATTGAAAAATTAATTTAAAGATTTATCAGGAATTATATAACTATCCGAAACACACTGCCAAACATGTAAAGGCCATGTTTTATTAAAAATTATGTGACTGTCTTAGACTGGCCATCGTAAAGTCCAGATCTTAATCCAATGGAGAACCTGTGGCAAATAGTAAAAACCAAAGAAGTTATATTAAAAAAAGGAAACCATTCCCAGGGCTGTATGTGAGAACTTTCCAGAAGAAAACGTTACCTTTTGACAACCTGTTTACTGCTTTTACTTCAAAATAACTTTTATGGAATGAGCCACTTATGTTTTTAATAGCGAATGTGGTTACCTAACTAAATATAGAAAACAACGGATTTTTTCTTTTTAACACATACAAGGTCTCATATAACGATAAAGAACGTATTTTATTAAAATTATATTAAGGTCTGCTATTTAAAGATAATGTTAAATTAAGTACTGTGAACTACTTAAAGAAAAAAAAATTACAATATTATAAAATACTCTGAAATAACCCATAAATGACAATGACATACAAAATAACGACATTTGTTTTGTTCATTTTAGGTACAAATATGCTACATTCTACAAACAATAAAAAAATGAATGACAGTCGAACAGACGCATAGACAGACAGACAGATAAATACTTTGGGTCTATACATTTATTATATGCAGCATTCTATACAAACAACAGACAACATGCAAAACAAACAATTTGACCCTCAGGCGGTTGCCGTTTTTAGATACACATTCGCCATATCGAGACTCACATACATTTTATTGGCAAATGGCCAAAATGAACTTAAGAAAGAAAATGGTTTCTTTATTTATAATTTTTGCAATATATGAATTTTTTTTCTTTAAATATTCAATATTTTTTCTGTTTAATTTTTTGCTCAGAATTTATGTTGTCATGTTTTATGTTTACATGAGAGTAGAATGAACGAAGAACTGAAATGAAATTTACACGTTTTTGCAACAAAAATGTATTTCCGTAATATTTTATTTTCTTAAAAAAATTCTTAAATATATTTCAGCATTTATTTTTAAATGTATGATAAATAATATGATACGTTGACGGTAAAAATATAATATTAAACAATGTGCTAACTTCCCTATGCAATAAAATTTCTCAGTAGGAATTTTGTATTTAAAAATTTCCTGGAAATACTTTATTTTTGTAAATTTGACTCATAATTGTTGTTGAAAATATATATAAGTATACTTTCCATAGCCATTTTTTTTTTTGTATCAGGAACTTCCTGTACTTCAAAAGACATTTTCGCTATCCATACGCGCTTGTCCAGCCGTACAGAGCAGCGGTAATTAGATATTTTATAAAAGATTGATATTCATCCCACTATCTTACGGGATAATAAACAGTCTGAAGCACCCCTCATCCACCATATAATTAATTTTCATCAACTTTATCAAAACATTCGTTACTCTTTATCATTAGACGATCTGATACGAACTTTAGAGATTTTTGGCGTAAGCTGCAGTGTAGTGGACCAGTAAACAAAACGAGGAACTCGCCTTATGTGAGTATAAAGATCTAGACTATGTGAATGAAGTTTGACTGCCCGCAAATAACTTCTGCGATATATCTGTCAAATCGAATTAAATACATCTATAATAACCTTCAAAACAAAGGTTTAAGTAAAAATATTGGCAATACTTTCAAGTTCGTAGTCAACAACGTAGAGCCCAATATGCTTTAATTTTTGCTATTTGGAGAGTATCACATATCAGATATCACATCTCAGGCAGATTATGTGAGTATTTAGTAAATCGCATTAAAACGGATCAGTAAATTTAAACACTGCTTTAGGTATGAAAATCCCAACAAATAAATATATTATGCAAGTCCTAGAATTATACATATTTTAAAATTTCAGCTAGATCGGACATAAAGAAGTACGATGATTGGGTCAGAAAAACTTTGTTTTGGTATGAAAAATGTTGACCGAACCAAAGAACTACAATAAACGAAAATGACAAGATGTAAGCATAGTAGTTTAGAGAAGTATCTGAGCGTCGAATAGGTAATCCAGTTTACTATGAGGTCGCTGACTTGCATTTCTGTAGGATGACAAATGAATGGAAACCTCAAAGTAGCAACGAATTTTAGAGAGCAAGACTAAGAAAATCGTAATTTTGTTTTGACCCTTTGCTCCAACATAGAGTAATAGGAATCCACATATACTCTCTGCAAGTTTATTTGATTGTGTGCGCCTCAACCACGCGTAAACGACTAAATCGATTTTGTTGACATTTGAAACACAGAAAGATCCAACTAATGATGCACTTTCAAAGGGAAAAAATGTCAAATTATTCAAATACCTTAAAAATCATGATTACGATTTTTTTTTAAGTAAGACAACATTGAAAATTTATTAAATTAACAATCATAAAAGTATTTAAAGAAAACTTGGGAGTCATTTTGCTTACTGAAAGGGGAATAGAGCAAATATTTACAGTCGGATATATCATTTAATATATCAGCGAGAGACTTCAAATGTCGTTTTAGCACTTTCCGAATAAAGGCAAACAAACAGGTGGCACAGAAATGGATAGGATCGGGACAAAGGAGAATTTATCTCACATATAGATAAAATATATATTATCGTATATCACAATAAGTATAACGGCGGGAGACTTAAAATAACTTTACATGTTATAATAACTTTACATGTATTTAAAAAAAAGAAAAAGAAAATATATTTATATGACAAAACAAATATTATTGAATTGTTTATTTGAGAGTCATATTATTTTTGAAATAAAAATTCCCGGGCAACGATATATATATATACAGTCACAATATGGTGTAAAGTCCACTCCAAGTTATCATATTGAAAATTGCCAACGCACAGTGGTATTTTGGTAGTAAAAATACAAATTTTTGTCAATTAATTTTTAAAAATCTAATGATGCTTTTTTAAAGAGAATATTTTTTTTCCGACAATGAATGTTGCATTTATTTTGTTTTTTTTGTCATAAAATGTCAAAAATGAAGAAATATCAAAGACTTTTAAAGGCAACATTTTTAGAGTTAAACACAGTACTCTTGCTTTGTAATAGATTTTTTTAAGAAAGGTAAAGAAACCACCAAAAGAAAAATTCATAATTTGTTTTAAGAGAAACTAATATTTTGGCTTACAAAATATCTATTGAAGTCAGAGTTGGGTTTATTGCATTGAATTTATAATGCATTATCGTTTCCATTTCCACTTAACGACTTAGCATTAATGCAGCAATATTGCAGCCACCACTAGTGGCAGGTGGAAATAATTAACCACTAACTCAAACAATTTTAGTGGCAGTGGAAATTGAATGCACTAAATGAATCGATTTCAATGGCAGTGAAAACTTAGTGCACTAAATGAAACGATTTCAGTGGTAGTGGAAATATAGTGCATTAAAAAGTAAAAATCAAAATAACAATTAAATTATGATTTGTATAATATTAGTTATAACTGTTACGGTCCCTGATAAAAACGAATGTTATCATTAAGATATTATTTTCCTATTGTATTGAAATTTAGATTTATTTCTTTTTATAGAGGTCAATAAAGTTGTAAATATAAATTGTCAAACTAAAATAATACGGTTTGAATTTTGTGATCAATGGTAGGAATTTTCAGTAATCAGCAAAAATTTTACTGGTAATGACAGTTTATCCCTTTATACAAACGATAGTTTAACCGAGGCAGTGGAACTAAATTTGCATTCCACTAAAGTGCCAATGAATTTCTAGTCCATGACCACTAATCATTCATAATTAGTGTACTACATTTCCACTGCCACTAAAATCGCTTCATTTAGTGCACTAAATTTTCACTACCACTAAAAGTAGTGAAAAATGAAATCTAATGCAATAAACCCAACTCTGATTGAAGTGAAGTTGAAGGAAAGTTTCATGCAACGCAGTAGCAACGTCAACGACATAAACATCTTTTAGAAATAGATAATACTGATCGATTTCAACTATTTTTAAAATTTTTCTATCCTACAAATAACAACAAGTATACAAAATGTTATAATCAAAGAAGCACTCCTTTTGTTCTTTGTCAACTGCATCTTTCGTTTATTCTGAAAAACGTTTGTACCAAATTTAAGACTTTTGCTTGGATAAGAAAATTTTATGCAAAAAAACCGATTTGAATTGTATTGTGAAATATTCTGATCAAACTTGGCATGCATTTCTTGTTTATTCTCGAAAACATATGTAGCAAATTAAAATCTTTTATATGGGTATAAAAAAATTTTTGAGATAAAATCGATTTGGATTGTATGGGCGGTGGGAGATAATAAGCGTCTCCAATTTTGATGAAAATCCATTTTTCTCCTTATATAATCAATAGAATGCGCAGTGCTCTTTCAATGATCAAGATTCACCCGTTATACTTTTTGCGTCGCCTCAAGTGAAAAATCTCACTTTAAAATCTATTTGTTTCAGTTAATCATATCCATTAATTTAAATAGAAATAAAAAGATTTTTATTAAAAACGGTATTATGCAACCTTTTAATTTAAGAGAAATTAAAAATACGAATTTAATTCATCAAGTCGTATTTATTCTTAGACGTTCCTATTTTAAAACATTTTAAAGCAAGCCACTTTCCTAAGAAGAAAACTATCAAAATCAGTTTAATAATTTAAGTATATATCTAATTCGAAACAAACTTTCGTATATTTTCTTTTATATAGGGTCCGCCATCTAACGTTTTTTTCAACTACTGCTTATTTCCTGAATGGTAACACTTAGCTCATGTCTGATTTGACAGATAATTAGTTTTACCCTTCCGCTGAACGAATATGGTTTGTATAAGCTTGAACAACTTCGCTAAGTGAGCCTGCGATCGACTTACAGAAGATGCCGATTTTGCCAAAAAAAAATCATCTTTTCAGATGAAGCTCATTTTGATCTTGGCGGGTATGTAAACAAGCAAAATTGTCGCATTTGTGGCACAGAAAACCCGCACGCATACATTGAAGAGCCGATACACCCAAGACGAGTCACCGTTTGTTGCGGATTTTGGTCCACGGGCATTATTGGGCCATTTTTCTTCGAAAATGAGCAAAGAGTGGCCGTTACAGTCAATGGCGATCGTTATCGGGCCATGTTGAACGAATTTTTGGTCACAAAAATTGAAGAGGAGGATATTAGCAACATTTGGTTTCAATAGGACGACGCTACGTGCCACACAGCCGAAGCTACACTCGATGTTTTGCGCCCTGTTTTTGAAGATCGCATTATCAGCCGCAGAGCTGATGCCTTTTGGCCTTCTCGGAGCTGCGATTTGACACCGTTGGACTATTATTTGTGGGGTGCCGTCAAAGATAAGTGTTACGCCAACAAGCCAGAGACAATTGACGCTTTAAAGGACAATATTCGTGAAGCCATTGGTGAAATACAGCTGCACACAATCGATAATGTGCTTAAAAATTGGACCGATCGTGTTGGCAGTAGCCAACATGGCCAGCTATTTGAATGAAATTATTTTTTTTATTATTAACCGGAAGGATTGTACTTTCAAATAAAAAAGAAATTTGAGAAAATAATCAGTAGTTTTTTTATAGCATTTTCAAAAAAAAAAAAAAAATATTTGGCGGACCCTTTATAATTTATATTGTTAAATTCTAATATGTATACATTTTCAACCACAATGAATAAATGAATCTATAAATTTTTAGTTTAATTAAAATTTTAAATTTTAATTTACTTTGCCACAATAAATTCAAACAAAAAATTTTATGAAAAATATACATAGAGAAGAAAATTAAAACTCCTTTAAGCATTTTTGTATTTTACTTTTTGTACAAAAACCAATTTACTTTCCTTGGGAAAATCAATATAAGTAATAACAAATAGCCGGAAGTTTAAAAAATGTAAA
This sequence comes from Wohlfahrtia magnifica, assembly GCA_023159175.1. Taxonomy (NCBI): domain Eukaryota; kingdom Metazoa; phylum Arthropoda; class Insecta; order Diptera; family Sarcophagidae; genus Wohlfahrtia; species Wohlfahrtia magnifica. The sequence continues at coordinate 151,173 of JAKWBJ010000313.1, read as the reverse complement.
AACTACGAGTATAAGAAAATATCTCCATCATCTTCAACATCATAATGTTTTTACATTACTTGCAATTTTAAAAAAAAGATAATATTGGAGAAAATTAGCGAAAATAATAATTTGTTTTACAACATCATGAACATTAAAAATTTATTGTTGGCTGTTAATTTAGCATAAAACTTATGTAGATGAGTCATCATGAAAATATTGCTTATAATGTTATTGTGGTTGTTGCTTTGCTTTTCTTTGGTAACATTTTCAAGAAAATCAACAACATAAGTTTGCATAAACTTATTTAAAAATATGCAAACTTTCAGCGGCAGCATCACACACACAGATAGTTAGCAGGGAAATGATCATTTGAAAAAAAAAAAATATAGAAAAAATAAAGAATGAAAAGGAGCACTTCTTTATATTTATAAAGAATATCTTAAAAGGAATGTAAACTTTTAAAGTTTATTTCCTTTGCATTTATGTAATTCCAAATTGTACTTCTTATATATAGTTTTTATAGTTTCCATTGTACAAGCTAACGTATACACTCAACATCTCAGCAAACATTGATTTCAACACCCAATGTTATCGTTGTCATCGTCGTTGCGAACATTACCATTACCGACGTCATACATTAACAACACCACTGCCAGTAGCCACCGACCGACACCAACTTCATTATCATTATTATTATAATTATTACCATTGTTCTTATACTTATTAGCCAAGCTACTGTTCGATTGTTTTCTTTATATAAAAATATTTTGTTCGTTATTTTTTTTTTCTTTTTAAAAAATCCCATGGGGCTCCAAGTATATTGCAACATTGATGCACTGAATTTTTAACATACTCATCTTTATTTTTTTCTTATAGTTTTGCAAAGACAATACAATCATCAATATGAAGAAGAACAAGAAAACTAAAAGGAAATTAAATGCAATGAAAAACAAATTCGCCTGGACGAGATTAAAAAATATAATTTAGTTACACACAGACGGTAATTGTGAACGAATATCACAGTAGCAATAAAAATATTTCGTACAAAATGGTAATATTGTACAATAACTTATTTTATTATTTTATTTAATCAGCCGGGATTTTGTAAATACTGTTTCATTATTAAAAAAAAAAATTGATCTAAGTAAGGCGAAAATTGATTCAGATATGTTTTTTTTATAACCTCTTAGTACTGTCCTAAATTAGGTGAAAATAGTTTCATAACTTACTTGTCTTGTCCATAACCTTTTGCCACCGTGCCTTATTTTTTAAAAAATGGCTGCCATACAGTTACCAGCGTACCCAATTTTTAAATAGGAATTGGAATTAAAATTGAACCTATTTTAGCTCAAAGTTTTTTGGGAGCGGCGCCTCCAAACCCCTTATCGGAGAGACTGGGTACCCAATTAATTTTTAAATAGGATTTAGTTACAGCAGTTATTGATCTAGAAAGCCAAAATTATACAGCCTTAACGGAATGACAGATTACAATATAAAAGCCATACTAAATTCTTTGTTTTTTATTACGAATATTTTTTTAGAAGGATACGTACAAATTAATGTCTGACGTCTTCGCGCCATCTATTTTAAGACTTTTAGATAAAAACTTAATATACTAATTTTAATAGATCATTCTCGAGCTGCATTTAAAACCACCTTGAAGGTATTTAAAGCAGTACACGCACTGGCTAATTCGTCTGCCTGTTCATTACCATAGTATTTTCTATGCGCGGGGAGCTAAGCTAAAGTAATGTCAGACAGATGACGGAGCATTGACAGCTCATTCTTACACTGTCTGATCAATAGAGAACAGGGTTGGTAACCCACTGAATAATATTAATAAAAAACCAAGGTAGGTTTAATTGGGTTTTATCTTTTAAAAACCCAGCTGGGTTTTTTATTTAAAGGTTTTCATAGTTTATTTACGACAAAAATAATTAAAATATACGTATTGTGAGTTCAAATTAATTCGGTCCGATTTTTTGGCTCAAAAAAGAAAATGAATGAACAAATTTATCAAAATAAAAATTTATCCGAATTCCGCCACAGAAAAACTTATTGTCTTTTAAGGCGGTTCACTTTGAAGCTGATTTTATATTGCTTCAAAGGAAGTGATGCGATGACACGACCAAAGATATTATATCCGTCGAAACAGCCAATATTCAGAAGGAGTAATGTTTGGAGAAAACTTCGGATGCGGCATTTGATCGCAATTGGTTGGCAACTTTTGCGACGTAAGAACGAGCAAGGAAAATTGTATCTGTTTTTCTTTATATTCCAGTCGTTTTGCTCATAGTGTACTGTTTAAACGAAGTACTTCCAGTTTGCTCTGATCACCGAGTTTTAGCAGCACATAGTACGCAATGACGCCTTGATCCCACTAAAGGCACAAAATTGCATTACAAATACTAAAACAACGTAAATGTACTAATAAACAAAACAAATATTGTCGAAATAAACGACACTTGTAAGCTGTTATAAAACCTAATAAAACCCAAAAAACCCATCATGATGGAGATCCATGAATTAAATGAGAGAACGGCCCCTGGATATCGAAAAAATTCTGAAATTGCACGTATATTGCGATCGGACAGTACTTTAGAGGTTGTTCTTATTACAAATATTTCAACCTGCGAAAAAAGTCATTCGGAAGACGGTTAGAGATACCATTCTCTAGATCGTGATAGAAAATACCAAATACAACACTTTGTTTTTGAATCATACGTACATGTCCCGATTTTATACCCGTTTACTAAGCTACTATCGGGTGAGCCCATATATCGGTTTAAATTTGAACTAGTGGTTATTTCGAATACTTATATTATCTCCACTGAACGAAGTGAATCGATTTACGCTTGAGCAACGTTGGAATTTGTTGGAAATTTATTTCCAAAACAAAGACAATTGGTCGAAATTTGCAAGAAAATGAATAAAATTTCGTCGCAGAAAAGTACCAACAGCGTCCGGTATACGCATGTTTATTGATAAAGTTCGTGAAACTGGTTTCATTATTGATGCGCCAAGACATAAGCTTGCTCGTACAATGAGTACACCCGAAAATACCAAAGCTGTGGTTGAGAGTGTGCGTGAGAATTTATCGAAATCAACTCGTCATCGTTCTCAATAACTGAACATTTCACGCACCAGTTTACATCGAATTTTGCGAAAAGATCTCGGTATAACGCCTTACAAAATTCAATTGGTTCAAAAGTTGAAGCCACACGACCATCCTTTTCGTTTTCGCGGTGCGAAGGCATCTTTGGCCCATATTTCTTTGAAAATTAGGTCGGCGCAACCATTTCGATCAATGGAGACACCTATCGCATCATCGATTTTTTTGTGCCCGCTCTTCATGTTATTGATGTGAACGATGTTTGGTTTCAACAGGATGGTGCAACTTGCCACACATCTTATGCCACAATAGATTTATTGCGTCACCCGTTTGATGACCGTTAAATTAGTCGAAATGGTGATGTCAGTCGGCAGCCAAGAAGCTGCGATTTTACATTGTTAGACTATTTTCTGTGGGGCGTCATTAAAGACAAGTGTTATGCCGACAAACCAGAGACAATTGAGCATTTGAAGGCAAACATTTGTGATGCCATTGCCGAGATACGACCCCATACACTCGAAAAAGTACTCGAAAATTGGTCTGATCGAATGGGGTACTGTGAGGCCAGCCGCGGCAGCCATATGAATGAAATAATATTCCATTTCTAACCGAAACAATTGTACTTCACAACAACAAAATAAAAAACTGGCAAAATTTCGAACCGTTTTTGTTTTATTGCTTTTTTAAATTTAAACTTTTAAATGGTCCACCCATTACTACACCACTCGTTCCTGAAGAGAATTATGAACTAATGTATTCTATCAAAATCTGTATGTCGAGTAATATAGTCAGATGATTGGATTTAGATGGGGGAGAAGGCTCAAAATTCTCACATATTCAAATGTTCTTGTTCTCCACCAACTAAATTAATTAAGACTTGCTGCGCTGGAAGCAGAGATAGTCATTATATAAAGGACAAGAGGAAGATGTAGTATAGTGGTCAGTGCCTCTTATGGGCTGGTGCACCTTTTATACTAATGCATGCTGATCTCTAAGCTTTAATATAATTGTAGTTCATATTGAAAATTCTTTTGCTTGAAATATTTTTTCGCACAGTTTCTATTTACATTTATACAAATATACATACATATTATGCATACATAGTTAGAACATAGAAAAAAACAAAACGGGTTCAGGAAAAAAGTACGAAATATTTTACAAACATTTATTCACAGATACATAAATTGATGTATAATCGTTTTAAGTTTTTCACATAAGTACACATTCCTAACATTTGAAGATTTGTACTAACGTTTGTACATGTACATATAAAATAGAACAGTAGCATAAATAGAAGATAATAATGGTTTTAAGAAAATTTCTATTGAGTAAGTCATGAAAACATTACTTTTTTCGCTTGTATCGTTAATTTCATGAAAAATCATGTTTTCGAACAGTGTAAAAATTAAAAGAAACAAAAAGAGAACTGCAATTACGGGATAAATGCATGACTCATTTTATATTAACAAATGAACAGATTTTGTTTGTTTTTATAAGATATTGATAACGAAGGCAATAATGCAATGCTTTCTTTCGTTGGTCCGGTAAATTATTTCGGAAGTATTTAGTGTGTAAATTATAGAAATGACTCATTATTAATTTTTATTTTTAAATTATTACTACTTTATATATTATTATTATTACTATCACTTAACAGTATTGTGTGAAAATACGTGGGTTGATAAGAATAAAAAAATTAAAATATTTTGTGACTAAGTAGTCGGAAGAAAGTGTCAAAATGTTTATAATATTAAAACAAAATGTTTTCATAAGCTTCAAAAATCTAATTAATGATTGTACTTATGTGAAATAAACTTAAGAACTGATCCTCTTTTCTTTTAGACGATATTATGAGAATTTATTTGAATACATAAATGTTTTAATTATTCAGTAAAATATAATTGGATTTATGGTTATAAAATCACATCTAACAGTTTTACAAAAAAGAGGCAAGAGTATTATGAGCAGTAGGTCTGGTTTGATTGACAATACCGTCTTTTATTCGCTAGTTTTGATTGAATTACACAATAACGGCTAAAGGGTTACCATTAACACAATAACTTCTTAAAATGTTTTTTTCTGATTTTTACGTGTTTTATCCATACTCTACATATTACTTCCGAAAACGGTTAATTTGTAAGTAAATAGTTTAAATTAATTGTTAATTTTCAATACTTCCAGTATGGAAAGTTTGGAATATGTAAAGTATGGATAAAACTCAATTCTGCGTTAGTTATAAAAAATCTAAGATCTACTGTTTAACACGGAGGCGGATAAGTCAGGTTATAAAGTGCAAGTCGACCAATAGTACCGAATTCACCGGAGTTGGCTCCATGTGACTTATTTCTATTCAATTGAGTTAAAAAAAAAACCATTATGGAGAACGCGTTTCAGCAGCCGTCTCTAAAATTGTAAAAAATCGCCAACACACAGAGATAGATAGAATAGCGACAGATGTACCAACCTAACAAAAAAAATAAAAATAAAAATAAATGAATAAAATAAAGATCTAGTGGCCCTTGATAATTCTGAATACCGGGACTATTTTATATTCTACCCGGCTTGGCAAAAATATGGAACATTTTTTGAGCCCAAGTTATGTCAAAAGCAAAGATTTTATAGAAAAAAGTAATGGCTTTTCCACGATAAAGGGTCTTGGTCAATAAATGGTTAAAGTTTGTAGCCGGAATAATGCATCCGCATATGTACCTCGATATTTAAAAAACAGAATTTGTTCCAAGACCCAAAAAACTGTATCAGGATAGTGGATATACCCATATGCATACCATAAACCTGAAGAATTCTTCTACGTTGGTAAGATTGTGGCTGTTATATAACGTCAAATCATAAAAAGAGTACCACTTCAACTTCCTGAACTTAAGGTTATTGAACACTTAGGGGCATATTAAGGATACATACACAATAAACGAATCCGTCATCTGTTTAGCACCTTAAGTTAATTTTGACGGAAGAAATGGGGAAGGTTTCCTTAGAATTGAGCAAAAAACTGGGGTTGCCGACGCCTAATAGACTAAATTAAGTCGTAAAGTTAAAAAGTACATCAGTTATTGAAAAACTTAAAATAATAATTTAAAATGCAACTATTCTTTTAAGTTTTTTTTACTTATTCTGCATTTTATTGAAAAAAATATGGTTTTTTTAAGTTTTTTATTAAATATTATAATAAGAAAATAAAAACATGAGATGTTTTGGTTATAGATATAGTATAATAAATAAATGCATTATTTTTGTTACCCGTAGACTTTTGTGGCATAGTGTATTTAATAAATTTGTAGTGCATTTAATTATTTTGTGTTTTAAAAGTGACATAAGTTACTTTTTCGAAAAAATTAAGTTAATTAAGCACTGATAACAATTTAACAGTTTTTTTTTGTTTAAACAAAAAAATTGTTAAAATTTATAATAGATATTTTATTTTAGAAAAGTCACTTTACGCCAATGAAAAGTACTAATTTTTTTAATGCTTAAAAATATTACACAGTTTGCCAAGAAAATCTTTTTACATAGTGAAAAACGAATTGGGTTTGATTTTTATCATCAAAAAGAATAGGTTTTTTGTTTTATTTTTTAAAATGTTTTTGTTAATCAATTTCATCTATACTTTCATGGTCCCGTCACAAAAGATAATTGATCATTAACAATTCCTTTGTACTGTACCTCGGTCATCTTTACCTGTGAAGACAGTGGACGGTTATAGGATTTGGAGTACAGCTATAAAACGTATATCGACTATATTTGTCCCTGTAGCCGCATTTCCTCTATAAAGGCAGTGCTGTATGTCCAAATTATGAGTACTGCAGTTTAATATTATTTAATCTATTTTGTGTGGAATATACCCATTTTGTGTGCTTACGAACCTCATATTGCCAAATCGTGTACAGATATAGAAAAAAAAAGTTAGGTGCAATTTAGTTACAGCCTTTTCCATAATTAAGTGTAAATTTAAGAAAGTTAACACTTAATAATGATTTCTGAATATACGCCAATATAATGAAGCATATTTTTACATTTCCTACTTGACAAAACTACGTCGTCACAGAATTTATTAACAGCAAACTATAAACATATTTTTTTTATCAATTTAAAAATATCGCATTTTGATGTCTCTTTAAAATTGTTTTCCATGTTTTCTCTTTGAAAAGCATTTTTCCCCAGATTCATTGCATCAAAAAAATACTTAAATAATGAATTAATGAAAACATTTGTCCTCGAGCAATTGCTAAACAATGCAATTAAAAACTCTTTAAACAAAACTTTGAAGTAAAATAATGGAATAAATTAAAAAAATGTTGTTTTTGAACATATTTATACATCGATAACTCGTTTAATAAATAATGGAACCATTTTAAAAAGCAGTATCATACAACATCTTTTCTATTAATATGAAAAACTAATTTAACTCCAAGAGAATGGAAAAGTTCAGACCTAATCAAAATGAATGAACATAGTCAGACAATATAAGAATTAAATAGGGCAAGCAACAGGACGTTATAATATAGCACCGCAACAATTGAAAATTATGGATAAAGAACAAACCATGCTGCTCAGCATCATAAATGGAGCCATAATCAATCCAATATTTAAAAAAGGGGATATAAACTATGCCAAAAGCACCAAGAGATATCCTAGCTATCAGTTGCAGAGAAAATATATTCTATAATACTCGGAGAAAATTCAAGTCTGAAATAGAGCATCAACTAGATGAGGATCAGTACGGCTTTAGATCTAACCGTGGAACCCACAGTTTAATAATCAGAGTGAGACGAATATTAGATAAACTAATAATTCATCCTGCCAGTAAAATGCCAGGAATTATGGGATGTGCTCAAAAGAAGAAATGGTAATAGCTAACTGATTAAAAGAACTCAGTTTTTGAGGACCGGGACTCATTGTGTGCGGTAAAGCAATATTTAAAGTCTACGTTTTACGAAAAACGGGATAAGATGCCTGAAATCTGTCTGCCGCAATGAATTTCAAAAAAAAGACCTACTGTAACGAGAAGCAGAGGAGGAAGAAGAAAAACCTGGATACAATAAACAACATATTAAAGGAAAGACAAATTGAGCATAGAATAACCAAAACAGCGGCAAACAGTACAAAATGGGGAAGTCTTTTCAAAAACTTCTACCCTGCAAGGTAGAAAAAGATCCGGAATCTGTATGCAGTATATTTTAACAAATTTAAATTTTTATACCTGAAATCTGAGATTTTTGGCAACGGATTGAATAAAACCCATATTTAATCATTAAAAGCCTGATTTTTTAAACTAAATTTACATATGTGTTCATGTATTCAAGCATTATTTAACCGGCTCAGAGAGGTCCAACTGGCTATAGCACTGCAACTTAAAAATATCTATTGTGCTAATAATTTAAACAATGTTGCCAATTGATATTTATTTAATATCTTTAGATTTTAGGAATACTATGCAATGGTATATTACATGTGCAGTCAAAATTAACAAAATTTAATAATTGAAAACAAAAATTCAATTTAGAATGCGGTATTAAATTTGAAACTTCAGGATTTTAAGGGCTACATATGGAGCGATAATACAATTATTTTGAGCTTTTGTTTGTTTATGGAAATAGTGTTGGCGATAAAACTTAGCAATCTAAACAGCAAAGGTTGTGAAAAGTATAAACATATATGTATGTATAAGTCTTCTATTTGTATTTTTTCGTATATTTGATCGTAATTCTAGTGTTAGGTGTACTTCTCTTCTTCGCTTTTACATTTATGCATTGAATTTCTATTGGGTATACAAGTTAACAATGTCGATTTTGATAACATATGGCATAACTATCACATATGGTTTGTGTCAATAATAACAAATATGGTATTTTGGAGGGTAAACATCTGTCATTATAATCCAGTATTCGATAGACGGCAAAGTGTAAGCACACAATCGCTATAATAATGTTGAATTTTGTGCATAAAGAAGATGTTTTGCCGAGAAGTCTGGTAACCTTCTTTCATTTGAAGAAAACGGCTGCTGAAAGTTGTCGATTGTTGGTAAAAGCATTACTCGACGAAGATTATTGTCAAACGTATTGTCAAAGTATTGGGATTCATTCAAAAGCAAGGAAAGTAAGTACCATATGAATTGAAGCCGAAAGACGTTGAAAGACGATTTGCATGTCGGAAATGATGCTTGAACGCAACAAAAAGAAGTCGTTTTTGCATCGTATTGTTACTGGTGATGAAAAATGAATACATTACGATATTCACAAGGGCAAAAAGTCATATCGAAAGCTCAGCCAACCTGCCAATTCAACGCCGTAAGCGAATATCCATGACGCCAAAGTAATGCTCTGTATTTGGTGGGATCGGAAGGGTGTTCTGTATTATGAGCTGTTGAAATCGAGTCATACGATTACAGGGGACCTGTACCGAACACAATTAATTTGTTTGAAGAGAGCAAACAACGACAAACGACTTGAATATTCGACCAGACACTAGACCATAATCTTCCATTATGACAACGCTCGGCCACATGTTGCAAGACCAGTCAAAAACTATTTCGAAAACAGTGGATGGGAAGTTTTGGCTCACCCGCCTTATAGCCCGAACCTCGCCCCCTTTTGACTAATATTCGTTTCGATCGATGTAGAACGCCCTTACAGGCATACGCTTAACTTCAGAGCAGGGTTTCAGAAATTGGCTTTATTCATTCTTTACCTCAAAACCGGAGCAATTCTTTTGGCGCGGAATCCATATGCTACCAGAAAGATGGGAAAAGTAGTGGCTAACGATTGAAAATACTTTGAATAATGCATCAATTCATTTTGTTAGTGTAATAAATGCATTTTTTAAGCAAATAAAATCGACATTATTAATTTGTATACCAAATATTGGAGACATTTTTCAACTTTTTTATTATTTATGTTTATATGTACATAACTAAAACTCATTAAACAATTTTTCAAGAAGAGCAATACATAATTGAGAATAAGAAAAAAAATCAAAATCTAAGTATATGAGGCAAATCTATTACACACTTCTATGCTGCAATCCTTTACTTATGCACATACAAGAAATATAGTTTAAGAGCAGGCATCTTTGTCATTGTTATTGTCGTTGTTTCTATATTCATTGTCATCAGATTCTTCCCTGAACAAGTGTTTAATGACAAAATGCGTAAATTGTGTCAAGAAATGACTTAAACAGACAAAGGTTCTTATTCTTTATCATTATCTTTGAGGTGGCAAAGTCAACGTTTACGTTGACGTTTTTGACATTCCCTAGGACGTTAGCGTTAGAATGTTAATGTTAGGTATTGGTTTTGTTAGTTTTTAGAAAATTATTGGTTACTTTTAAAAATACCCTACAATGAAATAAGTGGGAATATTTATTTATAAATATCTAATTTTTTTATCCATAGATATCTACATAACAAAATTTCAGAAATTCAATTGTCTTATATCGTATAAAAGAATCAAAAAATTAAAAAAGTTTGAAAAAGTATTTTATTTAAGTATTTATATATAGGATTGGACATATATATGCATGTCAAGCTCCAAATTGTTAATAGTTTTTCAGCTTCTTTGCACCATGTTTTAGCAAATAATAATAAAAATAATAAATTATACTCCAGAAACGATTTCAATTTATAGAAATTTATTTAAAAAAATCAGTGCTTTATTTGATAAGCTTATGTTATAATACTATACATAGTTAGGGTAACAAGAAGTCGTGTTGACCAATCATTATTATTGGAAATAAATTTTATGTGTTGCAAAAACTACAGCAACGATATATCAAGTATATTTAAGTGTGTTGTTTGTTTTTATTATTGTTTTTATATTCTTCATTATAATGCCTTGAAATACTTTTTGATGACTTTGCACAGGTTGTTGCCTGCTGTTGAAGGCGTTGTCAAGGTGTCATTAACATGTTTTTTTTTCTTAAAGGTGATTGATTGTGGGATTTTTTTTAGAATATCTAGGATATTTTTATATACTATAAAATATTAATATATTAACTATAGGGTGGGCAATTTAAAAGTTTAAATTTAAAAATACAATAAAACAAACGGTTTGAAATTTTGTCTTTTTTTTAACTATAATTGTTCCGGTTAGAAATGAAATATTATTTCATTCATATGGCTGCTGCGGCTGGCCTCACAATATCCCATTCGATTGTATGGGGTCGTATCTCGGCAATGGCGTCACATATGTTGGCCTTCAAATTGTCTCTGCTTTGTCTTTAACGGCGCCCCACGGCCATCAAACGTTTGACACAATAAATTGATTATGGCAAGTTGCACCATTCTGTTGAAACCAAACATTTTCACATCAACACCATGAAGAGCCGGCACAAAAAAATCGGCTATCATGGTGCGATAGGTGTCTCCATTGACCGAAATGGTTGCTAAATATGAAATATGGGCCAATGATGCTTCCGCTTCACAAGCCGCACGAAACAGTCACTCGTAATGGGCGCATTGGCTGCTGTAAGACCACGTTTGGGTTTTCTGAGCCCCAAATACGGCAATTTTGCATATTAACGTACCCACCAAGATGAAAATGAGCTCATCCGAAAAGATGATTTTAAATGATGACAAATTTCCAATAAATAACGTTGCTCAAGCGTAAATCGATTCATTTTGTTCAGTGGAGATAATATACTGAATTTTGTGACAGAATAGAATGACATAAGTATTGCCAGATTCGAAATAACTGGTTAAAATTAAACCGATAGGTAGCCCACCCGATATTAACTATTTCACTTGGAACGATTTATTTAATTAATTAGAAATGATATAACATTTTGCGAAAAATGTTTATTTTGTTTCTATGTGGTCTATTTTTTGATTTTTTAATATTACAAACCCGGGCTAAATCTAGTCAATTAAGTAGGTATCACGAGACTGACGCAATGCACCAATTATTGATACGATAATAATAGGCATTCATGCGGTAACAAATATTCGCAAAAATTTATTGTGTGACAATCAAAGTGGACACAATATTTACCAATATTAAAATTTCAAATTTATTTTCGCTAAATATATTAGGACAATTTTGTGTGTCAAAAAAAATTCACTAATTTTGCAAGAAAAAATTGTTTTCCCTAGTTTTGCAAGAAAACATTTTTTTCGCTAATTTTGCAAGAAAACATTTTTTCGCTAATTTTGGTCGAAGATAGGTTTCTGAATTTAATTTTCAATAAAATCAGCAATAGCCAACCGATTTCCATTATTTAAAGCTATTTTATTCTCAACATTTTAAGCATTAATTTAAGTGCTTAACATCTAAAATTTTCATTCTGAAATATTTTTTATGACTTTTTGAAAAAAAAATATTGCTCTTATTTTGCACAAAAAAATTTGCAGCTAAGTTGTGAATAACTCCGAAACTGTTGAAAATAAAAAAATATGTTCAGCTGTACTTGCATTAAAATCGGTCAAGTCGTTTTCAAGTTATGATGAAATATATTGACATAACTACCATATTTTGGGCGAAAAATTTGCTACGCCCATAAAAAAATTGAGGCCTATGAAAAAAACTGAAAACAGATTTTAATTCAGCGCATCAAAATATAGTTTTATTTAAAGGCGTTTTTTCGCTGTAGACCAGTATTTATGAAACGTCATTTTGGGATTTACATTAAGTCTATATGTATGTTATGTTAACACTCCAAAAACTCTTGGGCAATTGGAAGTCAATACAAATCAGCCTTTTCATCAATTTTAAAACATTAAAAAGTCATTTAGTTCATAAATTGTTGTTATTGTGTTCTTTAAAACTCGAACGCTCTTATAAAAAGACTTTGTAAATTTAAAAAATTATTTACCTGTAAATTGCAAATGGTAAAACCATATTTATATTTCATTATTTATTTTTATGTACAACAAATTTGCAATTAATTGTTCTCATTTGTATAAAATTCCTTAACAACAACAAAAAAATATATATATATATTATAATTTTAATTGTTCTGACGCTTAATTTTCAACAAATTCGTGATACAATTTTTTCACACATTCGCGCAAGAAATATTTTAAAGTAAAAAAATATATAATTAAGTTTTGAATTCTGCGCTCTTTTTTAAGTGTTTACATTCAAAAAATTTTTCATATTTTTATTATTATTTTTTGCCTATTTAAAATAAATTTGCGTGTAAAAAACAATACATACATATGTATACTTTAAGTTTATATTGGTCCCACTAATAAGAAATGAACTACATACAGTGAATACTCGGAATGGTAAACGTTTTAGAAACGTAAACAAATATATTTTTACACAAACTATCTTAAATGTGGAAGCTCTGAAACGTGAACACATTTTCTCATTTTACGTTACTTTTCAAAACCCCGAATTAAGAGTTATTAAGTGCGCTCGTGTATTTATACGTTGACCTTTTAATTTTTGCTGAAAAACATTTAGCTAAGTTATTAGCTTATGAGTGCATTAAAGTATGAATAACCGGTGTTTTACGCGTTACTCAAGATTTTGGAGATGTTTCGAATATTTCAAAGATATATTATTGTTGTATTCGATCACACCTATCAGGAAAATGGTATTACTTTCCAGGTATTTCTACTTTATGCGTTTTTGTAGCATAGTTTTATCCTCGTGCACTTTTTTTAAGCATACAAATTATAGTACCTTTCGTTTTTGTTGTATGATTTTAGTTGTTGTAACAATTTTATTGTTCTTTTTTACAAATTTTGAAAAGCATTAAGTACAGTTAAAAAAAGCCAAATGTTTAAATTCATCGCGCTTTTATATACTAAAATAAATACTAAATTCTATAAAATAAGGATGTACACTTTTTTTGACGCTGACTGTATATCATTTCTGATGCTGAATAGGGGTGATATTTTTTTGAAACTTTGGCATTCGATAATGTGAACAAAAACGTTATCACGAGTTCACTCTATATATGAAAATAATTCGGTGGTCTTTGTCAATTTGTGGATATTGTCTTATGTATTTAAAATGGCATATATTGGATGGGGAATTAATTGCTGCAATTTTCGCTTAATCCAGTTTAAATATTTTGTGTAATTAATATAGTGTGTGTGTACGTTTATATTTATTTGATTTTTTTATGAGCAGACTCAAATCGAATTTATCTCCGTATGTGTGTATCCAATTTGTCTGTATAATTGGTGTGGCTGTCTATATGATTTTGTGTAACAAAATAGGAAGTGTTTAGCTTACTGAACACTAACATGACTTATTATAAAAATTGAAAACAAATCACTTTATTTCTTTACATATTACACAATGTTTTTATATTAGGAAGTGTAAGTTTAAATATTTATTGCAGGATATGATGCAATACATATAAGAAATAAAATGTAATAATTAAAAATTTATAAGGGGTATTTATACGTTTTATTTTATATTTAATGATTAAAGGCCATAATAACATTTTTTGGTTGGACTACCAAACAAATAGATAATTTTAGTCTTCTAAATAGGTGTCTTTATTGATACTCATGCGAAACTCATATTACCTTCACAAAGGTATGATCACCCAGCCGTGATGAGAAGGCTCAAACTTCAGAAGCTCAACTGGCTATACAGAAGAAGAACAATCGATCTTTGGCAGGGTCTTTCATGTCGAATACAAGAGACCTCGACATGGCATTCGATCTCTACCATGTTCGACCAACCACTATCGTTAAAAATATAATAATATAACCCTTTATAGCGAATCTGGAGCAATTGATGATCAACTCTGAAAGAAAGTCACTAGAACAATTTGCATAAGTACCTAAGATACCTAGAAGAAGACTGAAACCTAAAAAATCCAGGAAGAACCTAAAAAATCAAAAGAAGATTACCCTAAGGTAAATCTATCTCCAGAGGACCTGTCTTACAGTTTATAGTATGGGAAGAAGGGATGGATCCATAAACTAAAGTTCGATGGCATCCTCATCCGCCGGTGGCATATTCTAGGAGACTGGAAAGATGCGCAGATAGCCGATTGGTTAAGACAAGCTACACTGATGGCGTGTTTCGGAAAGAGCTGCTCAGAGCACATGACACATCTCTTCTCCAAGAAGTATGAGCTAAGCAACGGTCCATATATTAGCTCTAATCAGGGTTGTCAGATCTTTTTTAAGCTTTTTCGCCAAATCTAATTTCAAAAATCGCCGAATCATCTTTTTTTACATTTTTGGCAATAAAATTAATTTATAAATAAATAAAATTAATAATAAAATTAAATTAATAAATAAATTAAATAATAAAAAAAATATTTAAAATAAAAAATAATTTGTTTCGAATTCTTCAAATTATCCAAAAGTGGGAAAAAATTCGCTATAATTATATTTTGTTAATTTTATTAAGCAAAAATATTAGCAAAAACAAAAAGTGTACAATGTTTACTATAACATAGTTTATAGTTTACTGAAAGCTAGACAACTATAAAAAATAATTTATACATTTTCAATATAGATATGTAGTCTCATTATTGTTATATATCTGAAACGTTATACACTTTTTTCGACACATTTCACACTGCCTTGTATTGGAGTTAAATTACACTATGCGACAAAGAAGAACGAATATAAAATATCTGAAAGGTTATACTATTTTTCTAATAAACGCTATCAAGTACAAGATTTAGTTTTTAAAATTTTCTAAAAACCTCCAAAATCTTCCATATAGGCAACTAAAAAATTTTCGTTGTCGAGTACACAATTGAAGTTCGACATATTCGACAATGACCATGTTCACGAATTTCATACATAAAAGTACCAAAATAATAATTTTAATTGTTCGTATTTAATATTTCGTATCCAAAATAGCCAACAAAATCGCCAATTAATTTACAAATCGCCAAAAAGTTGCCATATCGCCAAACCGAAAATTAGAATGCCAAATAACTTTTAAAATCGCCACGTTTGGCGAGACATCGCCAGATCTGACAACCCTGGCTCTGATAAGTATTCAAAATGAAGGACTGCATACGTCTCTGTGGCGCATTCTGAAGGCCAAAGAGAAAGGCAGTGAAAAGCAGATGGCAGTTCGCATAAACGTGCTATTGCTCGAGGACATCAAAAAAGCAGGCAATGTCAGCGGCTACAGATCTGGTGAAAACTCGGTCCATGGCATTGTCAAGCAAAACAGAAGCAACCGATCTCCTGAAGAGATGAAGAAGGAGGCGGCAACACCGGCAGTATCCGATAATTGATGGTGAAGAAGAAAGATTAGTTCACATCGAGACACAAAAATCTTGCCACGGCTTGGCTATAAACCAATGATCAATAAGTACTCGCCTTATAAAAACACTAACCATTGGTTTCAAATGAAATATGAAGAATATGTAGGAGCTCTAAATTTAAACAATACACAACCTCAGAAGAGTTAAACGCAATGTTTTAGAATATAAAAACATTATAAAATAAAATTGGGGCACACATATCTCATCCAATAAGCTATTTTCTTCATTAACACTATTATTACAGATATTACTTTTACTTCTTAATTATAGATTTAATACACAAAATTTCTTTTATTTCTTTAATAAGTAAATTTATAAAATATTATAAAGAAATTAAAGTTGTTTTGGTGATGGTTTTATATTTACTTTGACGTCAAACGCATAATGAAAATAAGAAATTTTTTAGAAGTAATACATTTGTAATATGATTCTCCATATTATACAATGCTACCCAATAAAAACAACTAAAACGTCAAACGTTGTTTGTCTATTTTTAAACTTAAACACTGGAAAGAGGATTTAAAACGATTTATAAAACGTTCGTAAAATATACGCTATGTGTACTTGCACCACAATCGAACGCACAAGAAAATGTTTTGAAAAAAAAAATAAATAGAAAAAATTAACAGATGTTTTCATTCACTTCAATTTCTTAAATTCTTTCAGCATAAATTCCTCTCGACCAAATAATTAAATGAAAGAGACGAAAAAAAATACTGAAATTGAATTCAGATGTACAGATATTTAAGTTCACGAATATACGTAAATACTTATTAATATCTATTTTGAAAGTGTTTAAAAAAAATATGTAAAAGAGCCGTATGTTATATTAATATGATGCAAATGAAGTTGCCCATTCCGTCTACTTTACACTTGCAGTTGAAAGATTTAAAGAATTTTGCCCACTTTTCATCTCATTTTTCACCATTATTTTATACTTTTTTAAATACTAGCAAAAAAAAAAAAAAAAACAAAAAAAATTGTGTAAACGTGTATTGTAGTGAACTTTTTAAAATAGAATTTCTTATATTTTTCGGTTTTCTTGAATGTTTATGTGAAAATGTGTTTAAAAATAAAAAATTATTTTAGCTTTATGAAAAAAATGTGGACCCCTTGACCTATTATGTTGAATTTCCTCATATTAATTAATAGAAAGATGAAAAGAACTTGTAAAGATCATTTTAGCACTCAATAAATCATATCGTTTTGTGATTTTATTTAAAGAATTTTGTATTGTGATCAATTTAAAATATTCTTAAAAGATGAATAAATATTTGTGCTTGAAATGTGTAATGGAGTGATTATTTATAATAATGATTATGTATGTGTATATGTATATGCACGCATATGTCCATTCTGCGCAGGGAGGACTATATTCGGTCCTGGATGTTATACCTTTGGATCTGTGCTTTGGCAGGAGTTTTAGAGTTGAATTCCCGAGCGGGTTTGTTGGTCTTATAAGGACTTAGTTCGAAGTGAGTTAAAACTCATCTGGTATACCAATGGCTCCATAATAAATGACTGTGTTGGTTAGGCTTGCCAGATGGCCTTGATTTTGCTTGATTTACAAGAATATTTACAGTTTTTCATAAATGAAGAAACAATATTTGTCAAGATTTTTTAAAAACCATTTTTTTTACACAAAGATTTGAATTTGCGAAAGCTATAGATTTTAGTAAATTAATAACATAAAGTGTTTTCAGTTTATTTGTTTCCTAGTTTAGTTTATCAAAAAAAGTAACAATTAAATTTTTATTACAAAAATTTACCTATTAAGGTGTTTGTAAAAGTTCGTTTACAAATTTGACCAAAAATAAAAGACCTTTTATTATATTTAAAACGATGTTTATTAAACCAAATATGTGTCCTTTTGATAGATAACTTTTTCAATTTTTAGGGTAAGCTATTATTCCATCAGTGTAAAACATCTGGGTCTCTGAGCAAGAAACTTATCTATTTGTTTTTTATTTACACCATTAAGAGTGTTCTGCGTAGATCGAAACAAATGATAATCTGAGGGTACATGGTCCGAGCTGTATGGTGTACGCAAAATGGTTCGCAGCTAAACTCTCTTAGTTTGTCCCGGATTATTAAAGATGTGTGTGGTCTGGCGTTATCATGATGTAACACAACTCCTTTTCTGTTTATCAATCCTAATTAATTGATTTATTCGAATCTTGTTAGTTGTTGACAGTAGCAATCAAAACCAATCGTTTTATCAGGTTGTAGAATCTCATGATGAACAATTTCCTTCCAATCCCACCAGGCACACAGCATTACCTTTTTTGATGCCAATTCAGGCTTTGCGACTGTCTGCGAAGCTTCATCTTGCTGAGTGCACGTTTTTTCACACATTACTCTTGTACGTGATCCACTTTTCATAGCTCGTAATCATTCGGACCTATCAAACAAGCTTTAGTGTTGTCTGGTGCAATTGATATTACCAGAGATATTACGATTTAGAGCAGCATACGCACAAAGAGCGGAGCAGTTAAAATGATAAATACACTGAAGTTAAAATGACGTAAAAAATAGGTATTCATACAAAGTATAAACATACATAAAGTTATGTAGCTTATTATTAACACTTCTCAGTGTAGGCACGCAAAATTTTAGCTCTGTTCAAAATCTCTTGAAATTAAAAAAAAAAAAACATGCGCTGCACCCCCTCTTCGTTGATGGCTAACAAGCTACTGAATAAATTTTGTGTCCCACACACATGTTTTTTGTTGTAACTATGGTTGCCGTTTGGAATAATGTAAACAATGCGGATGAATTTTTTTTTATACAAGATTTTTTAGCATTGTTAATTTATTACAATTTCTTAAGTTTTTATAGAAAAATAAAACAAAAATAGTTTATCCAGGAATTTTAAAAGCAATATCAATAAATATTATATATATTTAAATTGAAAGAATATGTAATAAAGATTACCGATACAGTCGATTTTGGTACATTTCAGAAAATTTTTTGGTAGGAATTTTGTTTTCTTTTAGCAACCCTGGTTATAATAGTCACTAAGAGAATAAATAAACAGCCGATAAACTTCGTATACTGAACACTATGAACGATTTAGAGCCATCTACCGACAATTTGTAACCGGAATTTATCTTTTTTTTTAAATCTAGCAGCCATAGTATCGATGCTGATGTTTATGGACCCCACTAAGGCTTGTCGATCCCACTGGCGATATCGCTGAGTGTCTTCCAGGCTAAGACCATGGCCATTGCCATATATGCGGAGATCAAACTGGACAGAAGGCTTAAGGGTAAGACCATTAATATATTCTCTGACAGTTAAGCTAGCTTAAGGGCAACTTGGCTCGAATCGTATGACATCAAGACTGGTCAAATATTAACACTATACGTAGCAAAGACTTCGCTTAAAAATAAGGTTCAGTTGTTTTGGGTACCTAGACACTGAGATAAGTGGCAACGAAGCAGCGAATGCTTTGGCTAGAAAGAGTTCCTTAAGGCCCTACACTGGGCCGGAACCCTACTGTGTGGCACCTCATACCAATATCTTCCTTCTTATAATGGATTGGGAAATTGCCAGAAGCTATGGCGGCGATCAGTCCGCAAGTACTTACAGTAGTAAGTACGTCAATTAAAGTAATGGTTAAAGCAATGAAGATAAACCATCCACGAACAAAAATGTACACATATAACCATTACACACACTTTTTGCTATTCGAATAAACAATAAAATAATACTGTATAACACGTATGTTATTTTGATCGGCGTTTAATGTGGAAACCGCATATAGAGACAAAGCATGCGCAAATGTAATTAAAAAAAAGCTAAAATCATTTGTGTTGCTCTGAGGTCCTTGAGTATGACAGGCTGGACTTGAAACTCCTAACGGAATTTTTTACGGGTCATTGTGGACTGAGACACATCTAAAGAAGATAGCGATGATCACAGGCAGTTTAGATGGAAATGTGTTGTGTTGCTCTGAGGTCCTTGAGTATGACAGGCTGGACTTGAAACTCCGAACGAAATTTTTTACGGGTCATTGTTGACTGAGGCACATCTAAAGAAGATGGCGATGATCACAGGCAGTTTAGATGGAAATGTTTAGGGAGACATATCGGCCACGATGATTCCACATCTGCTGGTGTTCATTAGGAAGACAACAGATCTGCTGAACAGACTATAGATCGGAACAGGCACAATAGATCTTAATATGATAATCATAATGATAATATGTATGTACAGCCACTCACACACAAAATGGGACACAAATAAAATCTCTCATAATATCCACACTTTAGATCTCTAAATACAGTAAACGCTTGGTTAAATTCAATAACATTATTATTAGTTTTTATTTATTAAACAAATATAAAGGATATAAGAAAAAAATCAATCAGTTCTGGAAAAAACACCAAAATTCGACATTTCATAATTTAGCTACTTAAACCAAAGCCCACACTCAAAATTGGACAGTGTATTTTTCTTATTAATTTTTCGAAATAAGTACATTTTAAGTATTTGAAACACTTTCCATTGCTTGCAATCACAGCTTGAAAACGGCGTCGTACACTTTCAAACAAGATTCCATAAGCTTCGGATTCAATATAGTACCATCCTTCTACAACGACTTCCTTTAGGATAAAAATCTTTGATGATCTTTGTTTGGGTACTTTCTTTCCTTACTGTTTCTTTTAGATTATTAATATGATATGATGTTTTGCCAACACAAGACGTGAATATACACCCCAAATATTATTTTTTTTTTTTTTGTGCGAAGGAGTAGAGAAAATGATGTAAGATTTTACAGAATATTTACATTTTCTGATTTACAAACTCAAAAATAAGATTTTGCAATCATGATGTTAATGTAGAAAGACGACGATGTGTGATAAAAAATGTATACAGCAAAATTTCTGACTTGATCAACTTTTAAATGAACCTTTAGTACCATTCAGGTATTGATATTATTAAATGTTACGTATTTTATTTATTTGAATTGTTCTTATGTCACAACTGAAATGTAGTCATTCAATGCTCTATATAGTAGAAAAAATATAATAAATTTAAATATTTTTTTTTGACTTCTTTAAATCTTTTTATTTTGACACGCCCATTAGTAATGCGCTAATGGAATATTTAACGTTATTGATTGATACAAAGCATTGGCTCAATTCCAATGCGAGGGCTACAACGAAAATTGTCAGGAAACTAAATTTTCCATTATTGTTTTACGTACTTAGTACACATACCCACGTTATTTAAAAATCAATGATTTTTTTAAAAGACAAAATTTGCTTAAAAGTTAATTGAATTATAATTTTGAGCGCGATAAAATATTTCGTCAAATTTTTGTGACTATTTAAAAAATTTAATGACTTTTCGTGAAGGAATTGACAAATTGAACACTTTTCTATACTTAGAGATTATATATTTTAAAAAACTTTGCAAAAAAAAAATGATTCTTAAATCAATTCATCGAAACAGAGCGATCTATTAAAGAAAAAATAAAATTTGTAAAAAAAAAGATTTTTTTTTTTTTTTGTGAGTAACCGTAAAAGAAATATTACCTAGTTGGAATTTAGAAAAACATTATCCTTAAATACAACAGGAATGTGCAATTTAGAAAACAAACATAACCTTGACCATTTACTTCTTTCAACTCAATTTCTTTTTTTGTAGATATTAATACATTATTAAAAAAATTAACTTGTTTCTGATTTTACCACAAACGAATTTTGAGAACAATTAATTTTTTTGGTTTTAAATAATTCATACAATTTTCCATTTTCCATACTTTTATATGATGATAACGAACATTTGCACATTTACCTCATACCATCTCACTATAATCTTCTAGAAAAATAATGCAACAGTTCAACTTTTTATTTTGTCTATTATAGTGGTTGCGGTTCGCTTTTGGAATTCTTTATAACTTTTTTATAACCGCAAATCTACTAAATACTTAAATTCATGCATCATGAGTAGTATTCAACACTATAAATCTATATATATATTACATATTATATTTCTTGAGTGTTTTTTTTCGCAATTTTTAAATTCAAAAGAATTTCTTTTTAAAGTTTTTAACTTTTATTCAATAAAACTTCAGCTTTTGGTTAGTAAAGCTAATGCACACAACAAGTTTGTTGGTTGTTTAAATATGCATTAGTGCGATACAAAGAAATATTTAAGAGTGGTATTAGATTCTTGCTGACAGGTACTTTTTATTGAAATAATGTTTTTACTTACGGTTAAAAAAGTTCTTAGAATTTGTAACAATATAAGATTGAATGAAAGCAAAGAAACAATAGAAACAAAAAAAAAAAAAAATCAAATCGATAAACGAATAAAATAGCATCTTTTGTACAATTCATTATTCAAAATGACTATAAAAAACGGTTTTATAAACGGTAAATACAATGTATTGATTTTTCAAAAATCAAATGCAAATGTTTAATGCTCCAGTTAATAATTTTAAATTTAATACGAGTAAGATGGCAGAGAAAAAAATTACAAAAAGTTTTGTTATTGCTTTGCATTCAAAATACACTTGCTTTAAGACTTAATTAACGCTCATTCGAATTGTAATTTGTTTTATTAATTTATAACAATAATACACTCCTTTTACTAATACAAGACAAAAACAAAGAAAAACAAATTTGAAACAGTAAAAATGTAAAGATACAATTAGATTAGATATTAGAGGAATAATTAGAAAAAATTTGAACGTCTTTATAATCGTAACGAATCTATCAAACTCTGTCCTTAGCCAAAAATATTTTGCAGTATTCTACAAAAATGAATAACAGGAATTAGCAATTAGAAGAAAAAAAATTAATGATAAAGATGAACCAGTGACATCAAACGCATACAAATTTGGAATTCAACACAGTATTATTAACTATTATAGCCGTTTTCGCATATCAGGCTCATTAACAGACACACAGTGGTGGTAGACCCCTGAAAACAGGCAAACAGAACGACCAGGCAATACTCTACTAATTAAAAAGTATGTCTTTATATCAGGACGGTCTATTACAAATTAATTACAATTTCGATTGGATGCATCCAAACACCAAAAAGAGATTGATCAGAATTGAATTTTCAAAGGAGCAAGTAAACTTAGGTTTACTTTTAATGGAAGACCATAATCTTCTCTAATGAATCTAAGTTTAATGTGAGATGTTCTTATGGATTTAGGCTGTTCATCTGAATAGAAAGGACAATCCTCGGTACACCAACGATATGGTAAAACATAGAGAAGGAAGTGTTTTAGCCTGGAAATGCACATCTGTCCATGGAATTGATACAAAATAAAGGGTGTAATGGATCGATACGTCTACAAGGATATCCTAGAATATATACTGATACCGCATGCAGAGGAGAAAATGCCACTTGATTGGATATATCAATAGGACAACAATTCAAAATGCACAGATAAATTAGTGAAAGAGTGTGCTTAGAAAGCACATAAATAGACAAAGAAAATTTTTAAGATATTGTAGATCTTAAAATAAACTGCGATAATTGCAGAAATAAAGACGAACTTTGTTGACAAGTGAAACGCATTGAGTGAAATTTCTGGTGACAAATTATCGAATCTAATCGAGTCCATAACATGAATATGCAAAAAAGTAAGGGCTAAGCAACTAAATTTTAGTGAAATTAATATTTTAAGTGAATTTATGGAAGACGTTTTTATGTTTTGTCGCATTCAAAAAACTGTGTTCAACGTACAACATGATTATTTTCTAAGTTAGATAGGAATCTTCTTTGTTTTTTTTTTTACTTTTTAGTGAGTTTAGATGATCAACTCTATAATTAAATAAAAGATTTTAAAATCCAAAAGTGCTTGCTTTTGTTATTGATACATTTTGTATTAACCAGAAGTTTGTTCATATGTTTTGTCGCACACTGTATATATAAATTGGCTTTAGGTTAGGTATACAATTTCTACTAAAAATTACACTACCACTTCAAAGTCGAATTATCAAACGATAATATGAAAAAGTCATCGTTTTTATAAATATGAGTTAAGTATATGCGTAAAAATCCTAAATTGACTAAAGAAAAAAAGAGGATTTCGTACTACTTTTATGTAATTAGAACTTCTACACTTTTAAAATAGTGCGCCCTTTGGCAGATTCTATCGTTTTCGATTTTACTCTGACTGCGTATTTGACCCTGCGAAAAAATTTGAAACAAAATTACAAATTATTTAATTATACTGTTGACTTATCTAGATATTCTTAAATAAAACAATTAATATTTAGAATTAATGTTTTCTTAGCCGGTACTGTTCCTTCCGTATAGAGAGAGGTATAGAGCTTCTGCAGCCATAACAAATTTATAATTTTACCAATGTAAGAATAATTTAATTTTATTAACAAAGAGAAATTTACAACAACAACAATAATAATAATAATAATAATAATAATAATAATAATAATAATAATAATAATAATAATAATAATAATAATAATAATAATAATAATAATAATAATAATAATAATAATAATAATAATAATAATAATAATAATAATAATAATAATAATAATAATAATAATAATAATAATAATAATAATAATAATAATAATAATAATAATAATAATAATAATAATAATAATAATAATAATAATAATAATAATAATAATAATAATAATAATAATAATAATAATAATAATAATAATAATAATAATAATAATAATAATAATAATAATAATAATAATAATAATAATAATAATAATAATAATAATAATAATAATAATAATAATAATAATAATAATAATAATAATAATAATAATAATAATAATAATAATAATAATAATAATAATAATAATAATAATAATAATAATAATAATAATAATAATAATAATAATAATAATAATAATAATAATAATAATAATAATAATAATAATAATAATAATAATAATAATAATAATAATAATAATAATAATAATAATAATAATAATAATAATAATAATAATAATAATAATAATAATAATAATAATAATAATAATAATAATAATAATAATAATAATAATAATAATAATAATAATAATAATAATAATAATAATAATAATAATAATAATAATAATAATAATAATAATAATAATAATAATAATAATAATAATAATAATAATAATAATAATAATAATAATAATAATAATAATAATAATAATAATAATAATAATAATAATAATAATAATAATAATAATAATAATAAATAATAATAATAATAATAATAATAATAATAATAATAATAATAATAATAATAATAATAATAATAATAATAATAATAATAATAATAATAATAATAATAATAATAATAATAATAATAATAATAATAATAATAATAATAATAATAATAATAATAATAATAATAATAATAATAATAATAATAATAATAATAATAATAATAATAATAATAATAATAATAATAATAATAATAATAATAATAATAATAATAATAATAATAATAATAATAATAATAATAATAATAATAATAATAATAATAATAATAATAATAATAATAATAATAATAATAATAATAATAATAATAATAATAATAATAATAATAATAATAATAATAATAATAATAATAATAATAATAATAATAATAATAATAATAATAATAATAATAATAATAATAATAATAATAATAATAATAATAATAATAATAATAATAATAATAATAATAATAATAATAATAATAATAATAATAATAATAATAATAATAATAATAATAATAATAATAATAATAATAATAATAATAATAATAATAATAATAATAATAATAATAATAATAATAATAATAATAATAATAATAATAATAATAATAATAATAATAATAATAATAATAATAATAATAATAATAATAATAATAATAATAATAATAATAATAATAATAATAATAATAATAATAATAATAATAATAATAATAATAATAATAATAATAATAATAATAATAATAATAATAATAATAATAATAATAATAATAATAATAATAATAATAATAATAATAATAATAATAATAATAATAATAATAATAATAATAATAATAATAATAATAATAATAATAATAATAATAATAATAATAATAATAATAATAATAATAATAATAATAATAATAATAATAATAATAATAATAATAATAATAATAATAATAATAATAATAATAATAATAATAATAATAATAATAATAATAATAATAATAATAATAATAATAATAATAATAATAATAATAATAATAATAATAATAATAATAATAATAATAATAATAATAATAATAATAATAATAATAATAATAATAATAATAATAATAATAATAATAATAATAATAATAATAATAATAATAATAATAATAATAATAATAATAATAATAATAATAATAATAATAATAATAATAATAATAATAATAATAATAATAATAATAATAATAATAATAATAATAATAATAATAATAATAATAATAATAATAATAATAATAATAATAATAATAATAATAATAATAATAATAATAATAATAATAATAATAATAATAATAATAATAATAATAATAATAATAATAATAATAATAATAATAATAATAATAATAATAATAATAATAATAATAATAATAATAATAATAATAATAATAATAATAATAATAATAATAATAATAATAATAATAATAATAATAATAATAATAATAATAATAATAATAATAATAATAATAATAATAATAATAATAATAATAATAATAATAATAATAATAATAATAATAATAATAATAATAATAATAATAATAATAATAATAATAATAATAATAATAATAATAATAATAATAATAATAATAATAATAATAATAATAATAATAATAATAATAATAATAATAATAATAATAATAATAATAATAATAATAATAATAATAATAATAATAATAATAATAATAATAATAATAATAATAATAATAATAATAATAATAATAATAATAATAATAATAATAATAATAATAATAATAATAATAATAATAATAATAATAATAATAATAATAATAATAATAATAATAATAATAATAATAATAATAATAATAATAATAATAATAATAATAATAATAATAATAATAATAATAATAATAATAATAATAATAATAATAATAATAATAATAATAATAATAATAATAATAATAATAATAATAATAATAATAATAATAATAATAATAATAATAATAATAATAATAATAATAATAATAATAATAATAATAATAATAATAATAATAATAATAATAATAATAATAATAATAATAATAATAATAATAATAATAATAATAATAATAATAATAATAATAATAATAATAATAATAATAATAATAATAATAATAATAATAATAATAATAATAATAATAATAATAATAATAATAATAATAATAATAATAATAATAATAATAATAATAATAATAATAATAATAATAATAATAATAATAATAATAATAATAATAATAATAATAATAATAATAATAATAATAATAATAATAATAATAATAATAATAATAATAATAATAATAATAATAATAATAATAATAATAATAATAATAATAATAATAATAATAATAATAATAATAATAATAATAATAATAAGAAAACTTTTCCAATGTGACTACGTGTAGTGCATGATATTTTTCATTCAAGTTTTTTTCCACCTTTTTTTTAATCCGGATGCATGAACATGAAAGCCAGTGAAATATAATGAAATTCTACTTTTAATAGAAAAAATAGTGTCAACTCTTTTTAATCAAAAAAATATATATACGAGGGCGGGTGAATAAGTCTTTAACTTTTCGAACGAAACACAAGTCTTTCAATAAAAAATCATTTTATTTTTCGACACAATCCCCTTTGAGCTCTTTACACTTTATCCATCGTTTCTCCAAATTTGAGGAGGTCGTTCAAATAGGTATTTGCTTGTAAATTGACTTCACTGTTGGAGCCAAACCTTTCTGCACCGAGCAATTTTTCCAGGTTTTGAAACAAGATATAGACACGCGTGGCTAAGACCGGAGAATGTAGGGAATGTTGAAGGAATTTGTAGCCTAATTCATGGATTTTGCCAATGAAAACTGCATATGCAGGCATTTTTGCATTGTCCTGGTGAAAAAGAACTTTTTGTTGGCTAAATGTGATCGAGTTTTTTAATCAACATTGATTTTTTTACTCTTTTGAAAGCAGTCAAAGTGGATTATACAGCTTACATCCCAAAAAACGTTAATCATAACTTGATTGCCCGGCCCTCCTTGGCGCCGATTAAAGTCAAAAAACTCACTGTTTTGACTGCTATTTAGTCTCTGATGTGTTGTTGTGATAGATCCACGTATCGTACGTAATGCGGTTGAACAAATGATTATTCAAAAACAATATGAAATGGCTGTGGCTTTCACAATCTCTCGCACTCTCAATCTCCTATCGACCAATACCATATTGTGATTTGTTTCAATTTTTTCGGGTATAGAGATCTCAACTAGGCGTTCAGAAAGTTCAGCATCTTCCGTTCTTATACGGACACAACGAAATTCAGTAAACCGCTTTTTTACCATTGAAATTGATTTATTTTTGAAGCTTAGCCTTGGTTTCAATGATAGTTTTATTCCGCAAAAAGTAAGGTTTAATGAGCCAACGAAATTCATTTTTACTCATCTTGTCCTCAAATCATTCCGTAGTCTGTCAAAAGCGAACTAAATGACGAAGCTTGTTCAAATATTGACATGAGCAGCTTTGCCTTTACGCTAAGAGGCAGGAAACTCAAAAAGTAACGTACCTATTGACCCGCCCTCGTACTAAAATTAAAAAAAAAAAATTGCTACTAGCACAGCTCCTCCTTTAGCAAGTTATATTTATCAATGTATTCACTTTTTTGTATTTGTTCTTTTATAAAATTAATAATAAAAATAATACCAACCCATACACATAGAAAAACCATTAATAGATTTAAAAAAGGAAAAAAACAATGAAAAAAGTTTTTAACATACCTGCCAATAGGACACTGTTGTTATTTTTATTGTCTTGATCAACTGGTATGGACGAAACACGTTCAGCACGTAGGCAAGCAACAGTTGTTCCAGGACGCCCATTTTTACCGGATGCTGTCAATTCAACAGTCATATCCATTGATTTCTGTAGCACCGCATCCATGCGTATAAAGCCTTCGGCTAAAGTTTTATAACCCAATATGGTGCGTGATTTGTATTTTTTGCGTCTTTGCAATAAGATGACCAGTCTAGGTGGATTATGATGAAAGGAGAAAAAAGGCAAATTGTAACCATAACGTGGACTAAAGTTATATTTATTTTGTTTATATTATAATTTTTTTATTATTTAAAATTTGAATCATTGTTGTTACATACACACACATACATTCATTTAATACAAACGTTTTATGCAAATTTACCGCAATTATTGGATAGAAGATTTTTTTGATTTTTAACCAAAAAAGAAACAAATTTGGAAAGAAATTAAATAAAAAACAATTATTATAACTAAAAAACCTTACAAATAATTAAATGAAAAAGTAAATGATTTAAGAGCTTTAAAAATAACTGAATGACTGTCTGATGGATAAAGTAATATGTGTTAAATAATATTACTATTGTGTTGAAAAAAATTTAACACCAAATAAAGCTTTGAATTTTTATGAGACCTATTTTATGACATTGTAGTAATATAAGAATGGTTTTAAAAATGAAAGTTACTATTGCTCAATAAGAGCAAAGTTAAAGTATTAATGGATCTGTTTACCAGGCATTGTGGCCTTAGATACCATAAAGATATCTTAGGAAATGTTGAATATAAATTCTACAAAATGTACGATAAGACATCTGAACACGTACTATGTGATTGCCCTGCTATTTCAGCTCATAGAAAAAAGTTCCTAGGATAAGCTTCAGTAACTTCAAAAAGAGCATTTTGTATGCGAGCAACAACAAAAGCCCTAACTCCAATAATTTCAATTTTAGAGAAGATAAGAAAATAATAGAAACGGTAATTATCAAAATTTAATTGCAATTAATTAATTTAATTGTAATTATCAAATTTGCAGGTTTTAATATAAATCAAACACAAATCGTGTGTTTAGATTATAATCTTATCAGAAGCTTGGTGAAAGCGTTTTTTGCAAAAAATTTTTAAAATAAGTTAGGGCTTTTTAAACAACTGCTTGTAAATACGTTATTTCTGATGCTATTGCATTAAATTTATGTGACAAAGTTTATTTGTTTGCAATATATTCGAATCACTAATAAACTAGATTTCGACAAAATGCAAGTTAGGGCCAGGGTTGTCAGATCTTTTTAAGCTTTTTCGCCAAATTCAATTTCAAAAATCGCCAAAATCGCCAAATCATCTTTTTTTACATTTTGGCAATAAAATTTATATATTTTAAAATAATAAAAAAAAAATTTAAAACAAATAAAAAATAATTTGTTCCGAATTCTTAAATTTCGCCAAAAATGAAAAAAATTCGCCATAATACAAACTTTGTTAATTTTATTAAGCAAAAGTATTAGCAAAAAAAGTGTACAATGTTTACTATAACATAGTTTATAGTTTACTGAACGCTAGAAAACTATAAAAAATAATTTATATGATTAATATAAATACATTTTGGATATAGATATGTAGTCTCATTATTGTTATATATCTGAAACGTTATACACTTTTTTTCGACACATTTCACACTGCCTTGTATTGGAATTAAATTACACTATGCGACTAAGAAGAACGAATATAAAATATCTGAAAAGTTATACTATTTTTCTAATAAACGCTATCGAGTACAAGATTCAGTTTTTGAAATTTTCTAAACACCAAAATCTTTAATTACGGGTAAAAAAAAACGGTTTTTCGTAACTTCATATACTCAATCATTTATAATTTAGTGGAATATTATCCGATTTTAAGCTTTTCAGGGGATTTAAATGATGATATGATATACTCCATAGTGCTGAGGTGTGCATATGTAAGAATATTTCAAGCAAATACATTAATTTCGTAACATTTATCAATTTAAAACTTTTGTTGCCAGTTGCCAAAAATTGTATTATATAAGTCAACTGGAACCTAAAACTCTATTAATTTCAGTTCCATAAAAGCAACTACAGATTGAAGTTCAGCTGCCATCTATAATCTACACACCATGTTCACGAATTTCATACATAAAAATACCAAAATTAATAATTTTAATTTTCCGTACTTTTTATCAAAAATAGCCAACAAAATCACCAATTAATTTACAAATCGCCAATACGAATATTAGGACACCACGTTTGGCGATCGCCAGATCTGGCAACCTTGGTTAGTGCCTTTCTACATGAGAGCAACGATTTGCTTTCTCACCAAGAATAAAAGAACGGTTTAAGTCGAAAAATTACATTTTGAGATATTCGCACTTTTGTGTAATTTTTATCATAATTGTTTCTTTGTACACGTTTTTTATTTTGTATTGCTTAGTTTTTAAAGTTAATATAAAATTTTTTTTTTGAAACTTAAAAAATAATAAAGTAAAATTATTAAGCTTCAAGTCAATTTAAGTTATATATGTAGTTATATAATCGATGAAAAAAATTGGAATATACATACATATATAAAAAATACTGTGTGTAAGATGTTCTGACAAATCCAATATCGTTTCAAAAAACTTAAGCTAAAAGTAAACACACATTAAATTGGCATAAAGATTTTAAGAAATGGATTAAATACATTTAAGCTTCTTGATTATCATTAATATAATTAATGTAAGTACAGACGAACCTCGAAAAAGTTAATAGCTCGGCTAAGTTAACGGAATTTCAGTGTCCACGTACCACACTAAAAAATCAACTTATTAAGCAATAAAAGTAACCTTTTTGAAAATGTGAAAATGTTAACATCAGCATCAGCATTGATGACATTGAAAATTGGACCAAGGATCGAAGTACGAAAGATAACGAGGATTTTGAAGTGTCCGATAATGATACCGTCGAGTCAATTATTCTTCAAAAACCAAAAGGGAGTATCAGCAACAGCTTTCGTGTTGAAAGCAAAATTAATCCGGTGGCGTATTTGAGCGACATTGTTACTATGACACTTTCGTTGATGAATGATTTTGATTAAAAATCGGCTTATTAAAACAAATCGATATTTTCGGCTTCAAGTTAAAAAAAAAAAAAAATTGGAAAATGTAAATTTCCCATTTTAAATACGATAATTTACAAAAAGTAACAAAATAGAACAATTCAGCATTAACTAACGTTTATAACATATAAAATAATATCAAAAATAAACGTTTTACAAACAAATTGTAATTTGTTTTTAATGCAATGGTCAAATGTGTTTACCACAATATTCTAAAAGAAAATGTAAGGCAAAGTGCATGAAAATTTAGTATCGCAAACAACCGCGAATTCTATCAAGATAACGACCTCAAACACGCGTCAGGTGTCACAAATCTTTCCTTGATCCGAAACTTTTTCAAAACTTAAGAATTGACTAAGGGAGTACATCAAAAAAAGTTAACATCCCTGTTCAGCTTAAAGTGACTTTATCAGAAATATTGATCCATGGGGCTGGAAGTATGGCAAAAAAATGTTAAAAGCTTTGTCACTGTTCTAAGATACAAAGGATATGGAAATTGTTACTTGTTGGTCGTTTATTCATTTTGAGTATTTACCATATACTTTGATTTGCCCGATTATGCGTTAAAAAAATTAGTTGTTTTTGTTTTTCGATTAAAACTTAGTTATTATAGAATAAAATACCATTTTTCTTTTTATTTATAAAGATATATGTCAGAAGTATTATTTATACTCGAAAACTCTATATATTTATCATACTGAAGTCACTGTACTTAATTTTAAATAAATTTAAGCTTTTTCTTTTTAGCAGCAGCTGACTTATCAAGAGTGGTCTCTTTTTAACATAGCAAGTATTTCAGTTTTCGCAAAAATTGTAAATTTTACTTAAACTAATAAAACTGCCGTGTTCTCAGTTTTTATCGGAAAATCGGCATTTTTGGAGCAAAAATCGGCAAATCGACATTTTGATAATTTTAAGGCAAAAAATCGGCAAATATGGTAGGTCTAGTCGTGGTGAGCCTCTATAATCATTCAATTAATCAATGTTTTGGGCAAGAAAATTGATTCGTCAAATTTACCGAAACTGGTTATTTTGGACAGAAAAGCCATGGTTTAACTCTTAAAAACTGTTAAATAAATTTAATAATTATCCATTGCTTAAAAGGGATATTAATTAATTGTAAAGAATCACGGCTATTTGTTAATGACAACGGAACAAAATGGCGCTAATAGAAGAACCCAAAAAAGCCAAGACCAAAAAAACACTTTAAATTCGATCGAGTTCCAACATTCTGTTCTATATTTTCTAGTTTTGTATTGTGAAGACGCATCTGTTTACTAATCGTTGGTGTAATTGATTTTTTTAAATATTGTTTTAAAATTATAATTACATGAAAACTTTAAAATAATCAAAATTTAGTGCTTTTCACATCGTTACTTTATAAACATCTGCTATAACAAATTAAAGAATTTCCATCCAATTAAGACCAAACTTAACTTTAACAACAAATTATCAAAAATTAAAGCAAAAAAATCTCAAGACTTTTTTAATCATCCATCATCAACAAAGTTTCGTTTACAATCTATGTATTTGGAAAAAAGCGAAAAAGCAAACCCAGTTTAAATTCAAACCCTCCTTATATTGTGATACTTACACCCGGTGCTATTTTTATTATGCCATTGTTTTATAATGACGGCTAAAAGCAACTGCAAAACATTGAAGTTTGTTTAATTAGTTTTTCTTTATTTTTTTTTTTTCGAAATCATAATCAAATTACCAATTAGCCTTTATACATAAGAAACAAAAAAAAAAAAAAACCCGAGAGAAATAGAAGATAAAACGTGCTTTGGCAGTCTGTTGATTTAACTGATATTTAATCTAATGATAACAAAGAAGCAAACGATACTAACGGCAGGCAAACATAATTATATTTACAACATTTAATAGCAAGGCGGTAAGTTGGTTTAATGTATATCGATTGGCAATATCGTTTAACAATCTCAGGTGACCATAATGTTAAAAACAGCCAAGAAACGGGTTAAAGAAACGCCGACAAATGCCTATTAATTTTTATGTTCTTACTTTAATTTACACTTATTTTTAAAATTATCTACACCCAGTGAAATGAATATAGTACAACACTGATTACTTATTTTAAAAACCAAATGGTTTTATTTTAGAAACTTTCCTTGGGGAAGACCATAATGTTGATATAAAGCTTATGTATTGAATAACTTTATCTTATTATAATTAAGAAACTATGTTTTTTCGAACAAAATACATAGGTATAGCGTACAAACTAATATTACCAATATTTTTTAAGCGGGCTTATAACATAATATTTGATTCTACCAAAATTGGATGTAATTCCGTCATTCAATCGCCTCGTTCAGAGCGATATATTTGTCATTTTTCAAGAATGCATGGCCTCAAACCCTGTAAAGTCTTAAATTAACAAAAAGGCGCAAATATTTTTTATGGGGTTTAAATTAGGACTACTAGCTGACCATTCCATCACATTAATGTTTTTATCCAAAAAATAATTTTTATAGCCTTGGAATTGTGGATTACAGTGTAGTCCTTTTGAAATTTTGACGAAATTTTTCCTCAAAAGCTTTAAAACGATATATATCGTTCCAAAATTAGTGCAGTAGTACAAATGTAAACGGAATTACAAAAAACATATTTGCCCACCAAAATGCTGCCACCACCAAATTTCATTGCGTATGGTGGTTAATTTGCATCGCACTATATATAGCCCGATATATGTGTATATATACATAGTTCAATTATTGCGACACTAATTCCAATATTATTTTATAAGTTTCCAATGTAAAACTAGTAACGGGTCCGCCATCTAACGTTTTTTTTTTTCAACTAATGCTTATTTCGTGAATGGTAACACTTTGCTCATGTCTGATTTGACAGGTAATTAGTTTTATCCTTCCGCTGAATGAATATGGTTGTGTATACGCTTTTTTCGCTAAGTGGGCCTGCGATCGACTTACAGAAGATGCCGATTTCGCCAAAAAAAAATCATCTTTTCAGATGAAGCTCATTTCGATCTTGGCGGGTATGTAAATAAGCCAAAATTGTCGCATTTGGGGCACAGAAAACCCGCACGCATACATTGAAAAGCGGATACACCCAAAAGGAACCACTGTTTGGTGCGGATTTTGGTCCAGAGGCATAATTCGAAAATGAGCAAGGAGTGGCCGTTACAGTCAATGGCGATCGTTATCGGCCCATGTTGAACGAATTATTGTTCACAAAAATTGAAGAGGAGGATATTAGCAACATTTGGTTTCAAGAGGACGGCGCTACGTGCCGCACAGCCGACTCTACACTCGATGTTTTGCGCCGTTTTCAAAAAAAAAAATTATTTGGCGGACCCTATATTTTATTGAAAATGAGATAAAAAATAGATGAAAAATATTTGTTGCATTAGATTTTAAAATTGGCTCTAAGACGATTTCTTCTGAATGATATTTAGAATAATATTTTACGACACTACTCATAACCGTTAATGGTATCCAATTTTTTTTATATAGAAAAATTTCATTTTCATTTCATCATTGTGATTTCAACCAAATTTTAAGCACTTTTCACTTTTTTAGATACATGTGTATCATATAGACGTTTTGTTAAAAGATCAATTTAAGAATGTTTTTAATTTACGTAGTTAGTGCTTAAAAGATAATATACTTAAAAAAAATTAGATATATAATCTAACTTAATACTTTACAATTTACTGATTTTATTAGCATAATATTACTGACAATATCTTATGATTTGTATGTTATGGCACAAGAAAAAATATAAATTAGAAGTTAGAAAAGTAAACATCAATACGTACCTATTACCATCACGTTTTATGAAATGCGGATATTGTAAACTAAAATTTAAATCCAATTCCGTTTCGGCCAATGGTACACCACCACTCGACATCATACCTGTGGTACCAATACCCGAACTACCAATATTACCAGGTGTTCCCAATAGAGACGATGAGAGTTGTGCATTACTCGATAATACTGCGCCACTGCCAACACTAGATTGGCCACCACTTGAATTCATAAGTCTGTCGTTGACATTTGGTGAGTTACTTTGTTGTATAATGTTAAGAGCATTGTTGCCGCCACCACTAAGATTACTGGTACCAGTAATAGCACTTGTACTACCTCCACCACTTAGTGATGCATTTGAAGTCGTACCTACTTGCAATAAATT
The DNA here is from genome assembly GCA_023159175.1 of Wohlfahrtia magnifica. Classification (NCBI taxonomy): domain Eukaryota; kingdom Metazoa; phylum Arthropoda; class Insecta; order Diptera; family Sarcophagidae; genus Wohlfahrtia; species Wohlfahrtia magnifica. The sequence goes on along the minus strand of JAKWBJ010000313.1, from coordinate 114,582 downwards.
GGCACCGTTTATTGGTATTTCATGCGAACGTAGTGTACGTTTGGAACTTTGCATTTTAACCGCCAACGATAAGGATGTTAAGTCACCGGGTAATGGAGTCAATATGGTAAGACGTGTTATAGTTAAGGAGCATAATCTGCAAAAATATAAAATAGGAAATAAATGAATTTATTTTAATTTCAACCGCAACAGTATTTTTATCTAAATTTATAGAAAGCATAGAGTAATTTAAGAATTTAATAAAATTTGTAAAATTTATCGAATGCCATTTATATTTCTTTTAATATTTATATTTATTTTTATTAAATCTACTTTATTAAAAATCTGATTATGATTTGATTTTCATTTGAATGGCTTTGTTAATAAGCAGAACTGCACCGCATTATGTGCACAGTATGGTGTGGCATTACATCTGAAAATATCATTGGGCCTTACTTCTACGAAAATGGAGATGTTAGTGCTGCAACTATAAATGGAGAGCGGTAAAGGTTTATGATAGAACTTTTTTACGTCCTGCTTTCAAAAACATACTTTATATGCTCATACTGCCACAATGGCACTTTTAAGCCAAATTTTTGGAGAGCGAATAACTACCAAAAATTCGGAAATTATTTTAGACAATCCAACATCAATCAAAGCCAACATTGTTGCGGAAATTCGAGACTTCAGCCACAAATTTTGAAAAATGTTATGGTAAATGCTCTAAGACGAGCCCATCATTGTGAAGTTGTAAATGAAGGTCATTTAAGTGACATTATTTTTCAAACTCAATGAAAAAAAAAAATCAAAATTTATATATTTTATAATCTGAAAAAAAAAAAAATACAAAAGAATATCAACGAAAAGGTTATTAACAGGGAAATCAGAAATATACAATTGAATGTTTTTTATTATGCAACCAATCAAGTCGAATTTAGGATTTATCCGTTTCATGAATTTTTAGGAATTTTAGCAGCGATTTGTTACTGCATATTTTTGCATATTTTGCTCATAGCAGCATTTTTTGCATGTTTCAGTTTTAAGAGCATGTTTTCAGCATAAAATATAAAAAAATATGTATATAAAATAAATATAAATAAAATATTTTTACAGCGAAATCACTTTTTTTCTTAATTTGAATTAAAATTTATTGCTTCACCGCGTTTAACTTTTTTATGTCAAAAATATTTACCAAAAATGTTTAAATGACATACGCAAATGCATAAAATACCAATCTTTATGGATTTTAAAAGGCGAAATAACTGATGCCACTGGATAAAAGTTTGCAAATATTATTGTAAATGTTCTACATTGTGACAAAGAAGTATCAGGTCAAAATTTCTTAATTAACACAGTTGTTTTGGACAAAACCAATCACTTCACAATTGCAGAGCTTTCTGACAATTCGTTCAAGATGTTGGATGTAAATTTAAATAAAAACTTGATTTGGTAATTGTAACAGTCGCTGCGCTGTATACGGTTTTACCATAAACTAATGCATGTTACTAATGCATTACTCATGAATTACATCGTTTATGCGAACCTATAGAGATCAACAAATTCATTGCAAATGTAAAGAAAGTGCCCTTGTCCAAATAGAGTTGACATTTTAAAAGAAATGTATCCAGGCCTTCGACTGCGCCAGATCCAAAATTCAAAATTTCTTAATTAACACAGTTGTTTTGGACAAAACCAATCACTTCACAATTGCAGAGGTTTCTGACAATTCGTTTAAGATGTTGGATGTAAATTTAAATAAAAACTTGATTTGGTAATTGTGACAGTCGCTGCGCTGTATACGGTTTTACCATAAACTAATGCATGTTACTAATGCATTACTCATGAATTGCATCGTTTATGCGAACGTATAGAGATCAACAAATTCATTGCAAATGTAAAGAAAGTGCCCTTGTCCAAATAGAGTTGACATTTTAAAAGAAATGTATCCAGGACTTCGACTGCGCCAGATCCAGTTATAACTTTTTGGGTAACTTTGCGGCTATCAATTACTATACTTACAATTATGAAAAGATTTTAGAAGTTCAACATATAAAGTACAAATACAAAAAATAAATTTATTTTCATTGCTGCAAACTTCGGTTTCATTAAAGAGTTCTTTAAACATCTGCAAACCAATGGCCTAACATTAATTGAGCAGTATGTAATATTAACTGAGACGGTTTAGAATATTGGAAATATGAAAGATTGTAATCTAATATAATAATATTAAATAAAACTAAGCTAAAACAGATTATGGCAAAAAGCGAAGGACTTGATGCAGTAAAATTTATTTATTTAGCGCATCTTCTTTAAATCAACTCCTAAAATATGATCCAAGGATTGCTATCCTTTAAATATGAACCCATTACATCAGTAGACTTTGAAATGACATTTTCATTGCCTTTTCTATTTACAAAGACAATTTTTGTTTGTTTTTTTAGAGCATATTTTTCAAATTTTTAGGTCATATTTTTGGATATTTATTGCATATTTTATGCGCTTAAAACATTTTTTTTAAAAGCATATTTCTAGTTTCCCTTTCTATTAAATTTTTAAACCCCATTGTGACTTTAAAAATGACTTAGTAAAGCATACAAGCAAGGTGCCATATCAACTGCAAATATTTTTTTATTATTTTTAATCGCGTATTACATTTCAGTTTACTTTTCTGATTTCAGAATCATTATATTTTTGTACCAAGGAGCTTAAAATGAAAGAACACAAATTATTTATTGTCATGTAATAAAAAGTATTTTTTATTATTATTTTGGTCAATTTTATAACTAAAACGCCTATTGTTCCCTGTTAGAGCGCCAATTTTGCTAAGAAACTGGATAAATCTAATTTTCTTTATTCCAAATTAAGACAATAAATAATAATACGATTTTTCTATTAGCATTTTTTTAGCGTGAATGGGTTAAGCTAACACCACATTAATGTATCCCCATCCAAATACACTCCAAACAAATTACTTGGCCCTAGTAAATTAGGGGTATTACATCCACAACAACAACTTTTTTAAATACCGTCTTGCATTACACATTTAATAAAAGTAAAATGTTATTGCTACTGCTGCTGCTCTTTTTATTTGGAATATGAGAAGTGAAAAAAGCACGAAACACTTAGCATTCCAATTATGACACAATAAAAATATTATTCATTGTAATTGGGCTTCTGTTATATTAACATTTGGTTTCATTTTATTGTTGTAGTATGATGATGTGTTTAGGAGTAAAAAACGAATTTAAATTCTAATAAACCATGACAATGACGGCGACAGCGCCAGTCGAAGACGGGGCAATGGTAGATACACCAACTATGTACAGCGTATTGTATTGAATTTATTTTTAAGAATTTTTTTATGCATTAATATATATAATTTCTATAATATATTTGTAAGGAATAATTATTATTATACAAAGCTTGTGATAATAATTAGTATTTGGGAGACGGCAGGAAAACAGAACAAAAAATATAATTGGAATGTTAATTGGATTATTGTTATAGGAAAATATGGTTTATAAGATCATAAATAATTTTTTTTATTAATAAAATAGAATTACAAATTACAAGATAAATTAGTGGTTAGTATTTAAACAAAAGAAAGTTATTCATCAGAGGTATTTGGTTTTAAATAAATTCCAACATACGAATAATATAACTTAGAGGGAATTAAATCTAAAGTTCTTTAAAGAAAAATTTTGTTCTAAGTAAGAGGAGATTTTACAGGATTTAAACACTTTTCGTAGATAAATATCTTAATATTTTGCCAGTCGGCTAATGAGCGTGGACTAACAGGTATTTTCTTTGGCAAAGCAAAAGATTTTATCCGCGTCAACATGGAATTATTTTTGGGCATTCTTAAAAAGGAGCGAGCACAACTTTTCTTCATCATCAACATGTGTATATGGATGTTTAGTGAAACAGGTCTTTTCATTGTCACAGAATGATTATTGCCTTAAATGACAAATATGAGGGGACTACGGGTTTCAACTCCTTTAGCCACCATGCAAATCCGTTCCATAAAGTAGCCCAGTGGCTACTGTAAAGTGTGGTATTAAGTCTAGCGACTACTAAAGTATTGTGGACACTCTGGCACGCCGCACAGTGGTATTGCTTCATACATTTTTGTGAAAAAAATATAATAAATATTGAAAGTTGGCATAGAGCACTTTATTGTTTTAAATAAAAAAAGTAAAAATTTTATCAAAACTGACCACACCCCGCTCACCGCCTATACAATCCAAATTGATTGTTTGCTATCTAAGCAAAAGTCTTCAAATTTGGTACAGAATAAACAAAATATCCACGCCAGTTTTCATCAAAATTAGTCACGCCCATCCCCCACCGCTCATACAATCCGAATCGATTTTTCGCATAAAATTTTGGCCATTTTTTTTTACAAGAAATTGTAAGTTTGTTCAGCGATCGATGAAAGTCAGAGGATTTTTTAACTAAATTCAAGAAATAAACTCTTGCCTTTCATTTAGTAACAGTAGGGGGACGGATGTATCCGGAGCCAACTCCTTTCTTTTCCATGGAAATCTGCAAACTTTTAATTTTATAGGACCAATTGAAATCGCTCATATCCATTCATTACATATGCTATCTATATATTTTTTTAAATTATGAAAAGGTGCTGTATTTCAATTAAAACAGCAGTAAAATATTATCAGTGAAAATATCTTTCGACATAAGCATGAAATTTGCATGAAAATTTCTATCAGTCTTCGCTTTTTCCTATGGATTTCTTTTAGTCTTCTTTATAGAACAGCATCAGCATCAACAGCTATAGTTCTTAAAAAACTAACTATCAAAAAATTCCTGTTTAGCCACCAAAATACCATTGTGAACCTGTGATGTTGCTACTAGCACCAAAAGAGGCTGTATAAAGTATTAAGCTTAAAATAAATTATAAAAAATTTCTAAATTTATCAATTCAGTAAATTGTCCAATAAATCACTAACACATTTTGCAAACGTAATTTATTACAACGAATTTATGGTATAGCTGTTGTATAGGGCGAGCCATTTAAAAGTTCAAATTTAAAAATACAATAAACAAAAACGGTTTAAAATTTTGCTAAATTTATTTTTTTGTTGTGAATTACAATTGAAATGAAATATTATTTCATTTATATGGCTGCCGCAGCTGCCTCCACAGTACCCCATTTGATCGGACAAATTTTAGAGAACATTTTCGTGTGTATGGGGTCGTATCTCGGCAGTGACATCACGAATGTTGGCTCTCAAATGCTTGTCTTAAACGGCGCCCCACAGAATATAGTCCAACGGTGTAAAAACCCAGCTTCTTGGCGGCCAAATGACATCATCATTTCGGCTAATTAAACGGCCATCAAACGTTTGACGCAATAAATCGATTGTGGCAAGTTGCACCATCCTGTTGAAACCAAACATCGTTCACATCAATACCATGAAGAACGGATAAAAAAAAAAAAAAAAATCGGTTATCATGGTGTAATAAGTGTTTCCATTGACCGTAATGGTTGCGTCGTCCTCATTTTCCGCTCCATAAACTGCACCAAACAGTCACTCGTAATGAGTGCATTGGCTTCTATAAGACCACGTTTCTGTAAGACAATTTTGCTTATTAACGTACCCAACAAGTTGAAAATGAGCTTCACCTGAAAGGATGATTTTAGATATTTTTTTTTTTTGCAATTTTCGCCCAATTGTCTTTAATTTGGAAATATATTTCTAATAAAACCCAACGTTGCTCAAGCGTAAATCGATTCGAATCGAAATAACCGCTGGTTCAAATTCAAGCTGATAAATTGCTCACCCTATAGATAATGGTTTAACTAGAGCACAGAACAGTAAGATTTGATCCAATAGTTTTGTTGTTGTACTCATAGGTGCAGCAGTAGACAGAACACTTTAGTGAGTTATTGCATAAATGTATGTTTTTAAAATACCTTTATTTTATAAGACTTAAAATAATAATTTTTAAAAAATTGTAAAAATCATTTCACGGCCCTCTCCAAAAATAGAGGTTTAATGGTTAGCACCCTTAAGGGGCTGAGTGTGTACAAGAACTCTTAAGAACTCTTCTTCTTCTTAAGAACTCTTTTGCTTGACTAGGTTTAAAATGTAAGAGTAGATAAAAAAGCAAACACTTTTATTTCTTCTTCGGAAATCTTATTAAAAAAAAAAACTATTTTTAAAAATATAACAAAGAATAATAAAATTATTCGAAATGTTTTAATTGCTTTTATTTGCCTTTTTTCTTTCTGATATTAAAAATTTAATTCTTAAAAATCTTTTTTTTTTATTTTTCTTTATTTTCCATATAAATTACAAATTCAATTTTTATATCCTGTCTTGTGGTTTTGCTATTCTTTGCAATAGTTTCCATTATTCTTTACTTGGTTTTGATTTCTCTTTGCGTCAATTTCTCTTTGCCATACAATTGCAACTCCGGGTGTGCCTCATCCGGTGTTGCTTTTATTGCTCATAAATTTAATCAAACACTTCAATGGATAGTTTTACTTCTTTTCTTACAAGTTGTTGTGCCCCACTCCCACCTTTCCATATACACATTAGGAAGTACGTTGATGGTATCTATTGGCTAGTCGTACGTCTGGTGGTATCGTTGATTTAGTATCAACTATAAGGTTGTTGCTCTTCTTTCTATCTTTTGCTATTGCTCTCACCGGAAAACTTAAAACGATTTGAGTGTATCTTCACTACTACATTTCTTTATTACGTTTTCAGGTTTCTAGGTTTATTCATTTATTTATTTTTTTTATTCATCTTTTCAGCAGTGATGATGATACCCAACAGAGATCAGTTCAATTACATTTTGGTTACCAGGAGAAAAAGATTTAAAATAGAAAATTTTGTATCTGTTCTATTTTCAAATTAAATCAATTATTCCTTTAATACTGATTTTACAATTTTGCTTTTTATTGCAATTTCTGTTTTCGATTTAAACTTTCAAATTAAGATTCTTTAGCAATTGTTTTGTGTTGGTAATTTAAAGTTGTTCAATGCTAAGAGAGAGAATGGAATTTTAAAGAATATCTGGGTGCAGTCTCTCTTGATATCTTTTTCCCACGGTTGAACTGGGAAAACAAAGAAATGATTCATCTTTGGTATATTTAGGAATACTTCGGAGTAACTTGTAGAACTAAAAACACTGAAAGTAATTGTTGTAAAACGTTAAATAGTTTTTAAAAATCTAAGTACTTTCTGTATTTAGACAGAGCAGTGAAAACCTAGATTTCCACATTATAGAGATGACTACATTATTTTGGAGTATAACTACGTAACTATTAAATAAGATTTTATAAGCGGATGTCAATGATGAAACGAAATTTTCCACATATGGTATTTATAAAGGGTCCGCCAAATTTTTTTTTTTTTTTTTTGAAAATGCTATTGAAAAAACTACTGATTATTTTCTCAAATTTCTTTTTTATTTGAAAGTACAATCCTTCCGGTTAATAATGGAAAATAATTTCATTCAAATGGCTGCCTCGGCTGGCCATGCAGTAACCTACACGATTGGTCCAATTTTTAAGCACATTATCGATTGTGTGCAGCTGTATTTCACCAATGGCTTCACGAATATTGTCCTTTAAAGTGTCAATTGTCTCTGGCTTGTTGGTGTAACACTTATCTCTGACGGCACCCTACAAATAATAGTCCAACGGTGTCAAATCGCAGCTCTGAGGTGGCCAAACGCCATCAGCTCTGCGGCTGATAATGCGATCTTCAAAAACAGGGTGCAAAACATCGAGTGTAGCTTCGGCTGTGTGGCACGTAGCGCCGTCCTGTTGAAACCAAATGTTGCTAATATCCTTCTCTTTAATTTTTGTGACCAAAAATTCGTTCAACATGTCCCGATAACGATCGCCATTGCTTGTAACGGCCACTCCTTGCTCATTTGCGAAGAAAAATGGCCCAATTATGCCTCTGGACCAAAATCCGCACCAAACAGTGACTCGTCTTGGGTGTATCGGCTTTTCAATATATGCGTGCGGGTTTTTTGTGCCCCAAATGCGATAATTTTGCTTATTTACATACCCGCCAAGATCAAAATGAGCTTCATCTGAACACATCGTACACATTCTGCAATATTCAAAGTAATGTCGCAATATTTCCCAGCGTTGTTCAAGCGTATTCACAACCATATTCATTCAGCGGAAGGATAAAACTAATTATCTGTCAAATCAGACATGAGCTAAGTGTTACCATTTACGAAATAAGCACTAGTTGAAAAAAAAACGTTAGATGGCGGACCCTTTAGTTGAAAAATTATAAGCGTAATCTGTATATGATTTGAGTAAACATAATTTATATGCCCATATGAATTATTTAAATCCAATTGGAAAAAAAGGTGTGGAAGATAACGCATAAATTTCTTTTTAAATTAATCGTACTAACCGAATTGTTTGATTCGCTCAAACGTTTGACTTCTGAGCTTTAGATATCTGAAATTATTGTTTCGCCAGGTTATAGAGGCTCATAGTGGGTAATTTTGCTCAAATCCAACCAATTCTTTGAAAGTTTGGAGATGAGATATTATCTTACACTTTAGAGACTTTTTGGCATCCAGCCAGGTTGTAAAGGCTTATAAAAGATAATTCTAAACCATTCACACCAAATCTTTGGCATTTTGGTGAAATTTCCGGGAAGCAGTTGAAAAAATCATGGGTCTAAGATGAGAAATGATTTTACGATTTACAAAATTTCTCGCATGCAGCCATCTTTCTTTTAACAAAAAAAGCAACACAAAGCCTATTTCTTTAGATATTTCACTAATTTTAAAACCAATATCTCTGTTCACAATCTTGGGTATATAGATGGGAAATTAATACCATTGTAAATATTCAGCATTAATTGTGAGCGTCTCTTTTTGTTTAAGTGTTGCAACTCATTGCAAAATGCTAAACTTACAGTTAATTGTAAAAAAAAAAAAAAAAATAGAAAATCACTTTTAAAATTTAAAAAAAGTAAAATATGCCTAAGTGGAGCTTAGGAGAGCGATTAATAGAAATTTATAGAAAATTTGAGTCGTTGGTGTCTATAAATTTCAAAGTATAATTAAGAAAATCTATAATTGCAGCTTTTGTTAACAAAGCCGGCAATAGCAAGAACACTCGTTGCAGGTTTTTTGTTTAAAAGCAGTTTAACATTTTCTTACCTCTATTTCCGAAGCTTATTGAAAATATTTTGTAAGTATATCGTCCTCAGTCCATTTTTTTTTTTATTAGATTTTTCCTGTTAATGCGGTTTTAACATTTAGGTTTTGCAAAATGTATATTTTTTTCTCTATGTTTTTATTTTTAATTGTCCGCTGTTAGTTTGCTAAGTATAGCAAAGTGCTGGTTAATAAAGGGTGGGCAGGCTGGTTAATAAAGGGAGGTAAGAAAGTAAATTGGCTGTCAAATGATGAAATGTCAAGATATTTCTATTTTATATTTGTCAAAGAAAAAAAGTATTTTTAAGCCAATTTACTTCCTAACCTCAAATTTGCCCACCCTTTATATAAACTTAATATAAACTACGGTTTTTATTATGGCATATTTGCATATCTGTGTATTTTGTTAGCGTACGATTAAAACAAATATCCAACCATTTTGCAAATGCCATGATACAAGACTATTTACCCAAGATTGTGAACAGAGCTGATATAAGCTTTTTACACAAGCGATGAATGAAAAAACTGTCTTCAACAAAAATGTAGCCTAAAATGTCATCTTGTTCGTTTGACACATTTAATGCCTGTTATATGGGCATCAACACCAACTAGTGAAAAAAACATAATAACTTATATTTACAAACAAACAAAAAATTAAAGAAAATTTTAATAATTTTTGAAATAATTTATAGAATCAAACTAGCGCAAGCGTAAAAGCTTAGAATAATTTATAAAGAATGAATCATATTAGGATATTTTAAAAAAATCTGACACATTTTTAATAAAAGAAAAAACATTATTCAATTATCGCACGTAAATAAATCTTAAGCACAATTTTAGAAGAGTCACAACACAATTGTGATTATAAATATAAATAAATAAATATAAGTAAAAATGGCACATATACATACAATCAAAATATATAATAATGTGAATAATCTTTGTCATGAGATATTCTTTATAATCGAATAATAAATTGACAGCACTCGGTGAATCACACTGCTCACTTCAATTTTAAATACAGAAGTCGTTGAAAAAAAAAAAACAATTTAATTGCATTCTCAGTTCAGTGGTTCAACGAACCATTTGTTTATTGTTGTAACATAGTAATATCACTACAATAACAAAAATATTTTTAAATACTCCATTTATTTTTGTTTTGCTGGTACGTGAAGAACGTTAAAAGAAAATAATCATCATATGTATTATGTACAGTGGCTTACTGTCAAAGTGAGTCAAAGCTATATTTTGTAAAAGAAAAAAGATATCTAATATAAAAAGATGTCTAATAAATAGCAAATCTGATTGACAAAAATATTAAGTATTTTAATATTTCGTTTTATTTGATGTTGTTATTTATGTTTTTATCGAAACAAATTAGGATCGATTCACATATTTGAACCGAAGATAATTCGAGGCAACCAGTGAGCACAATAGGCGTTTTTAGAAGCTGGCGCTTTCAGCTAGTCAATAACCCAAACCATGCAACAAGCATGGTAAATGAGAGGTTTTCATACAACGTTCACAAACAGCTTCATTCATCTTCCCAGTTCTAGTAGAATCCTAAATATTATTGAAAATGTATGGCTTTACTTAGACTAAAATATCAGAAAATATGCAATTAAGTAAAAAAAAAAACACCTTCACGATGTTCAGTCAAAGTAACAGTAACAGATATCAATAATTTTGTTAACAAATATAGCCTGGCCCATTTTGACTGTGAGCCACTGTATGTACATATATTTAAAAATGTTTTTGTTATTTTTTTTTTTTTTAAGAAAATAAATAATAAAATTTATTTATAGCAGACACATGTTAAACGGGCTATCATATAACAATCATAATGTAAAAATCAAGAAAAACAAATTTTAATTAACCATTGAATTATAGTATAGAAAATATAACAATGGAATTTAATTTGAATTTTTGCAACCAATTGACATAATAAACCTTAACCTCTAATGGTGAAAATGATTGATACATTTTTTTAAGGTGTTATTTGCAGACTTTTTATTTTTAACGAGTCATCAAATGTTCCCGCAAATCAATTCAAAACGACTTTTTCCGTTTTTTATCAGATCAAAATAATACCAAAAATTTAATAACAAAACGGTGCTTAGGTGAGTGGCATGTTTTTTAAAAATATGTATGTAAACATAAACATATAGTGCCTCAAATGTTAAATACATTTTCATTTAACCCATTAAGATTTAAAATTAATGACAACATAGAGAAATGCGCTGTTTTTATGGCAAAGAAGTGAAATACTTTTGTCCTTAAATGTAACACTAAAAATGGGTGCCCTGTTCTTTTCTAAAAATATTGTAAAAATGTGAAAAATTTTGTATTTTTAGCTTTCAACAGGGTAAAAACATTGCTTTGAAAACATGCGATATTTTTGATTTGATATTAGCCATAGACTAATTTTGGTATTAACTAACTTTTGTAAGTCTCAATACTTTTATTGAGATGGATACTGCCAGTACACTTTTATGTGCAAAAAACATTTGGCACTATTCCCGTTAGCATTAAAGTTTTAGAAGTCGTTTTATGACGTTTTCCTTTCATTGTCGTTTCGTTCCCAAATTCGTATTCCTGAAATATGTTGGAACAACAAAGAAATGTTATGGAAAACTACTAATAAAACTTGGTAGCACTGCTGTATTTGTATTTTTAGTGACATTTTTGGAAATCGTTTCATTTTTATGTAAATAAAAAATCATTAAAAGGTTAGTACAAAATTTTATAACAGGAATGATTGCACAAAAACTGTCAGGATAAGAAATGTAATAAAAAAAACTATTAAACTATTAGTTTAATATTTAATTCAAAATAAATAATCCCTAACAAATATAAATATACGAATTCAATTGCTTTTCTAACAAGTCAAGTTTTGTTATTGCAGCATCTAAACTCAGCAGTTCCTATTCTTATTTCTATTACTTTTATAAATTTAAAGCCGTTACTATTCCATTTCCAACCTCTCTCTTGTTAAATCACAGTTTGATTTTGCATTTTTTGAGCGGATTTGTTATTTACTGAGAAACGAATCCTGCTGGAACGGTAGGTATTTCATCACTACGAAAGCAGACACACTATGCCAGAAAAGTTTACGAACGACATTGAAAGCTACATTTTTTTATATTTGTATAAACCAAACCACCCCATGTTTTTATTTTATTGGGTGTTATAGTTAATAATGTCGATTTGGACAACATATTATGGCAAAACTACCACATATGGTTTGAGCCAATAATAACAAATATAGTATTTTGGAGGGTAAACATCTATCATTATAATTCAGTATTCGATAGACGCCAAAGTGTAAACACACATTTTTTTCAGTCGCTATAATAATGTCGAATCTTGTGCCTAAAAAAGATGTTTTGCGTAGAAGTCTGATAACCTTTTTTTTCATTTGAAGAAAACGGCTGCTGAAAGTTATCGATTATTGGTAGAAGCTTACGGTCAACATGCACCAACTCAAACAACTTGTGAACGATGGTTTGCGCAATTCAAAAGTGGTGATTTCGACACAGAAGATAAGGAGAGGCCTGGTCAGCCGAAAAAGTTTGAAGATGAGAAATTGGAAGCATTACTCGACAAAGATTGTTGTCAAGTGCAAGAAGAACTTGCATTATCATTGGGAATCACGCAACAAGCCAATTTCCTACGTTTAAAATCATTGGAATACATTCAAAAAAAAAGAAATTTTTGTCCACTATGAATTGATGCTAAGAGACGTTGTAAGGCGATTTTGCACGTCGGAAAAGAAGTCATTTTTGCGTCGTATTATTACTGGTGATGAAAAATTGATATATTACGATAACCACAAGCGTAAAAAGTCATATGTAAAGCCCGGCCAACCAGCCAAATCGACGCCGAAGCCGAATATCCATGACGCTAAGGTAATGCGCTGTATTTGGCGGGATCAGAATGGCGTATTGTGTTATGAGCTGTTGAAATCGGGTTCGACGATCACAAGGGACCTGTACCGAACAAAATTGATTCGTTTGAAGAGAGCAATCAACAAAAAACGATCAGATGTTCGACCAGACACGAGGCCATAATCTTCCATCATGGCAACGCTCGGCCGCATATTGCAAGACCGGTCAAAAACTATTTGAAAAACAGTGGATGGGAAGTTTTGGCGCAACCTTCTTATAGCCCAGACATCGCCCCTTCTGACTAGCATTTGTTTCGATCGATGCAGAACGTCCTTTCTGGAATACGCTTCACTTCAGAACAGGGTATCAAAAATTGGCTTGATTCATTCTTTACCTCAAAACCGGAGCAGTTTTTTTGGCGAGGAATCCATATGCTACCAGAAAGATGGGAAAAAGTAGTGGCTAACGATGGACAATACTTTGAATAATGCATCAATTCATTTTATTATAATAAATGCATTTTTCAAGCAAAAAAAATCGACATTATTAACTTTGTATACCCAATATTATTATAATATTCAATAAAAAACTTAAGTTTACTTAAGTAAAGTATACACCATTTTGAAGGTCTGTTCCTCCTCTTTCCAAATCGGTTAACATTCATCTAAGTTATTGTCTTATAAGTGCATGCAGATACGAAAATGTATTTTACCGGTATGTAAAGATTTCGGAGGTATTTTGAAAATTTCAAAAACAGATTCTTGTTGTACTCGATAACAACCATCAGAAAAATGGTATCACTCCCCAGATATTTCTACATACTTCATTCTTTCTTGTCGCACAGGTTTTTGTCTTGTATACTTTTTGATGCATAAAAAATAGAGTACCTTTCGTTTTTGTTGTATAGTTTTAGATTTTGTAAAAAAAAAAATATTTTTAAGGAATGAACGAAATGTTTAATTTCATTGTATTTAAAAAAACTGAAATATAAACTAAATTCTAGAGAATGATGGTGCTTACATTATTATGATGCTCACAGTATGTAAAATAGCATTTTATTATATCATTTCGTCCAATGAACAAATAATCATAAAAATAATTAGATGTCAAATATTCAATTCTCAATTACTTTAATAATTACATTGTTAATAAATTTCAAATGTGAGAACTACATTTAAATAACAACTAAAGTGCATATATATATGCGACAGATATTTGACAATTTTATTCTGTTTTACTGACACACTTAATTGAGTTTATGATATATTCAGTTTGCTTTTTTCACGTGTTGTTGCAAAAAATATATAAATTTATAATTTTATTACATTAAGTTTTACTATTTATTGAGTGATTTAATAACGAATATGTTGTATGAGTGAATGAGATATGCACTATAAAATTCACTTGATATCTGGTATACAAAGATACATATTTAATGAAGATAAAAAAATATTTAAAAAAATGTAAATATTAAAGAATTAATATGAATTCCAAGTTCAATGTAAACATATGAATAGTCAATTTTATTATACAGTATGCACCAAAATAAAGTATAGAACTATTATATAGAACTATTATATTTATATATCGGAAAAATTGACTTTTGATTAAAAGTATGTTAACAAACCAATAAATGAAATGTAATTTGCTTTTTCCGATGAACTTCTAAGTTGTGACCATTGCAGACTTAATTTCGTTCGGTATGCTGTAAATCATAGTTTAGAGATCATTCTGGTATAGGTCTGTCATTTTAAAAGAAGCGTCAGTAACTTAGTAAAAATCGGTGGAAATATCGCAGCTAATGTGTTTAATAAAATGCTAAAAAAAAAACATTTTAAGAAATCTGCCGAAATAATGGAATTAGGATCGATTCTGTTCTAATGGTACAATAATCTTGAATACACATTACGCATTGTAAGGTAATTTTTTGAAAATAATAAAACCCAAATATGGTAAAGTTTGTGGAGATGATCAAATTTGAACTCTATTGATAAAATATCATCCGTTTGGGACATAAAAAATATCTTTAAATAGTAATACTAAAGCCATAAGCTTGTCAACAAGGATACAGGTTAAATAAGCAAGGATACCTTCAGAAGCATTAGGCAAGTTGGTCAATAGTATACCAAACCGATTCTGATGTGTCATTAAAAATAAAAAAGGTACACAAAGCACATAACTAGTAGTTATATTTTTATGTAAGAATTGATTTAATCTAATTTGTTTATTTTATTTATTTTGACGTGTGCAAAATATTTTTTAATTTATAAAAAAAAATCCATAAAAATTATTTTTCTATGTTGTTATATATCCATACAAATTTTTTTTCTACGTTGTATATATCAAAATTTATTTTTATTTTTCAGATGTGTTACTACTATTTTATATTTGAAATGAATTTTGAAAATATCTTAAGTAGTTTTTATTCTTAGCAAAATTATCATATTCAGTAAAAATGTATACTTCCTTTTGTCGCATAGTGTATAATAATATACAATAAGTAAAATATTTTCTTAAAATTTGTAATATACTATATTTTTTGCAATAAAAATAAATATTACTTTTTGAAGATTGTAAGTTCGAAACCACCACTGATTTTTACAATTAATTACTGTATTTTTAAGATCATAAAATTTTTGTTTAAATCAATAGAATATGTACAACACAAAAAACTCTGATAACGACTTCCGTAACTGAGGTCGAATACGCGTTCAGTGTTGTCGCATATTCTTTAACGGATGTCATTTCTTCATCATTAAAACCATAGAAAATCTGAAAATTTTCTATTTAATTCTAATCTGAGGTAACAACAATTTAATAAAAGAAAACAATTTTTTTTTAATTAACATTTTTTTAAATAATTATTTACATAGCAAACACTCATCTTCACACCTAACCACACGTAATACAAACATCACATTAAATAAAAATAATTTGAATAGAAGATCAAAGGTGTTAATTTGAAATAATTTGTTGACACCACACACAAAAAGTAACGTCATCATTAACAATCAATTTAAATATTATTTTTGTTTTTAAAAATTCTTAAGTTTTGTTGTACTTAAATTACATTTAAATAAACGCGAATAACATAACATAAATAACATATTAAATAAAATACATATTTTATATATACATAAGTTATGGCTTGAGAATTTTATGGGCAATGTGCGATAATTTACATTAATTTGTGCTTATTTTAGTTCATTTTTCGTCTAAACAAGCATTTCCGTTGAGAATAAAATTATTCTAAATTTTATTTTAAATTTTATTTTGGTTTCCAAGTAAAACACAACAATTTGCATGAATTAATAAAAAGAGAAAGAAAAAAATATTAGAAAAATAACCGCATACAAGGGGTGATCACACAGCATTTACACTTATAAAATATATTTAGGAATTGTTTTTGTAACCAAAGATCGATGATATTGATGTATACATATGTGTGCTATGTTTATTTGGAAAAACATCCGAAATTTACTGAATAAATCACATACGAAAAACTGTTTCATTCAAAAAAACAACATCCTAAGAGAGAGAGAGAGAGAGAGAGAGAGAGGGAGATGATTAAAGCTCCATTTAAGTTCATGTAGTTTAATATTATATGCAATTACAGGATTAGAGTATTGCTTTGAATTTGGGTTTCATCTGCATTTCTGGCATACCATGGAGTTTTAACGATGTTTCGTAGCACTTTGTTCTGGAACCTGTTCTTCGCACATTCCCTGATTTGGATTTCATAAATCCTGACCGGTTTGTAGATCATAAATTTGTTAAAATTAAAAGCGTCGAATTTCTACCAATGAGCTAGAATTAGAAAATAATCCTTGTTTGTTCTAATTAACCCACCTTTTTCTAGTCCACTGTTTAAATGGTAGTTTGTAACTTTGTAGTTGATTTTTCGATGTTTTTGTCAATAAACATAATGACGGTATCGTTAACAAACGTACCAACAACATAATTTCCGTTTATGGGAACTTTGTATATCGTAGCTATATAGTTAATACAAAATCGTTCCTAAGATGCTTCCCTAAGCTTCCAGAAGATATTTCTTTGTTTTCTAAAGCGATTTTAATAGAGCGTTCAATACTTCCTGGAAATTGAATTGATGATTGTTGACAGTTTATGAAAACATTTTTTCATCTAGTTTACCCAAGAAAGGGAGGAGTGATATTGGGCAATATAAACTTGCTTCGATGGAATCCGGCTTAAGATCATAATAATTTCTTATACTTGGTATGTGTTTTAGTTTAAAAGTAGCATTAAATATTGTTGTGATTTTCTGAAAGGACAGCGAAAATAAAATCGTTGAAACTAGGTTTTTTTTGTAAAGCCTTGGAAACAAAGAATATTATCTTAAGGGACCGTACACTCGCCTAATGCAATGCAAAACTATCCTCATGCATTAATACTATCCAACTCTATATTCGTGTATTCTTTATTCCTTTTTTTTCGTTAGTCTTCTTGTGAGCATAAGGTTTCCACAAATCGTCTTCGTCTTACACGGTTTGCTGCCGTCGTATTTGCCTCTACCCATTTAAAATTGTTTTGTCTTAGTTTGAGGTAATTGTACTTTGCCAGGTGCTTCTTGGTCCAACCACGGTTCCGAAATAAGTGTTTCGGTTTTTTGCGTAATAATTCGTCGGTGGTGTTGGCGCAGCGTGAATTATACATAGATTTTACGGTTATCCGACACCAACTGGGCAAACACTATGGGGTAACATGAAATGCTGTCAGGTGTAGGCGGCACCGGAACATCGCAGCTGCAAAGAAGATGTAGCAGAGGACCCCGGAGTAGCGACCAGATTGGGCAGACAGACAAACTGAAAAGAATGTGGTTCTAAAAGGATGAGTCAACGGCGCATAATGACCGACTTACAACCGAAATTATGGGGGCTTCATTTACGGGTCGTTTTGTTGATTTGCACTGGCTGGCAAGATCGCACGATTTAAACGTTCCAGACTTCTTTTTTTCGAGTTTCTTGAAATCACGAGTGTATGTTAACAAGCCTCAGACTCTTGAAATAGAAAAGAATATCCGTTAGCAATGCGGAAACTCATCACCGAAAGTTTTGGAAAGAGTGATGAAAAGGTCATAAATCGGGCCTGTATGATCATCAATTCTGGCGATGGAACATCAGATGACAACTTTTGCTCCACTTTGTATATATTCAATGTCTTAGGATCTTGAATTACAATACCAAGTGCAAATTTGAAAACACAACGAACATCTATAAAATAGGCTATAATCTTTATACATTACTTTGAGTAGTAAAAGCTGTAAATTTGTTTTAAAGTCTTATTTTATACATTTGTATTCTCTTTTGCACTTGATTTTTCTTCAAAGTTTTTTGTGTTTTTTTTTATTAATTTACATAAATTTGTCAATGCAAATCATATATAATTCCTTTAAGGAGGGAGATAAAAACACAAAACGTATGCAATTTTAGGAAATTCTATTTATTCTTTATTCGTCTAATGCATTATGAAATAACTGACATGACTGAACACTGCTACTTTAAGACTGGACTAGCCGTATTTATAATAAGGGTAACCGAAATATAGAGAAGAAAGAAAGATACAACCCCCTAGTTTTATGAAAAATAAATAAGTATAATGCACCTTACGAACTCTTTATCTGACTCTGTTTTGTATAATCCTGTCTTAATATAATACTTTAGCAGAAAGATTTTTTATTTTAAACTTTGCGTACCCTCATTTATTACTCTGCCCTTGTATGAAAAATATTTTAAAGCAAAATGCAAATGGTGATTTTATACCTTTAAAAAGTATATACATTTTGTTGCTATTATTGGTGCAGAAGATGTTGTTATTTACATTTGTACTTCAGAATTTCTCATTAATATTCGAATGATGTTGTTGGAGATAAAATAATTTCACAATTATGTTAAGAATGCAATGGAATTTGATGTTTTGTTCTATTGTGCTGCTGCTTTTAATATTTAACTCAATTGCATTAATTTTTTACGTCTTTTTTAAACATTTTTCTTACTAACTGATAATTTATGCAAATAAAAACAATTCTTTTTTAAATTCTGTACAGATGTTGAAATATTTTTACTTTATTTTCGATTTAATAGAAGAAAGAAACACATTTAAAAAATGAACTTGAATTTTGCATTTTATTTATAAAGCATTTTAATATTTTTACAAATGATATTATTCCTAGATTATAGAATGTTTTTGGAAGTTTTAAAACAAAGGTACTCAAAATTTTTCTTTTTTATACACTACTTTTTCATAACTATTTTTACAAGAAAATTTTTTTATCGACGTCTATCATTTTTATTTACTTCTTATTTGTTGCAAAAAAAATTATCTATTTTAGCAGATTCCAACATTAGCTTGGATTTTTGTCACTTAACTTTCGACTTTATTTTGTGTATCACTTTTAATTAAGAGCATGTTACACGTTATTAATAAAGAGTAATTTATGGTCAACAGCCAAATTAATTACACAATTACCAAATAAAATAAAGCTTTAACAACATTAAGTATTAAATATAACCATTTGTAGTAAAAAGACCTTTAATTTCAAGTAAGAATTCAGAGAAACATTCTAAGATACAAAGTAAAAAAAACACCATAATGCTTTTTCTTAATTCGCTCTCTCAAACTTTTAAGAGCGAATCACTCAAATTGTAAGTAATTAAGTTTCAGTTACCCTGTGTATTACAAAAAAAATCAATGTTATCTCTGATTTTTTTTTTTTGTTTTTGTCATCCACCATAAAAAAATATTATAAACAAAGAAAAGAAATGAAGCAAAACATTGGCCGTTCACTGCAATGATTCCATTTGCATTATTTTCCTGCTTTTCTATTTGTTGAAGTTGTAACTATTTTTCCTTACTTTTTACCTTCCATTGTTAACACGCAAATTACACAATTTAACAACAAAAACCCATAAAAATAAAAATAAAAACTGTCAATACTAATTAAACTATGTCATGTGAACAGAATAATTCTTATACGTAATTCAAATAGCGAACAAAGTAATTCGAAGTCATGCAAACATGGCACAAAATGTCTCAAACTACTATGTAAATTTTTAAATAATTTGATAATTATTAGCTCCGATTATTATCAAGTACTATACTTCAGAAATAAATATAAAATCAGGATCACAAGTTGTTACTAAAAAAATTCGTAACAAACAGAATCGTACCCGTACTCAACCGAGAGGAGGATATATTTTTAGTTAAGTTATGTAGCTGTGTAATGCACTTAACTGAGATGATTTTTTGCATTTTTAGGTAGTTATTTCAACCAAAGTTAAGTTTAGTTTAGTTAAATTTAGTTTCAACCAAAGTGATTACGTGTTTGGGCATGGCTACGTTAGGTTAGGTCGATAAGAGTATCCAGCCGCGCTGTATAAATTCAAGAAGACTTACACCTAAGACACAATAGCGTGTGCTCCGATACTAAGAATGAACAAGAAAAATCCATATAACAAGAAAGTGTGACATGTCATCGTCCGATATTAAGGAATTCAGTTTCTACAATGAAGTGCTCCTTATGGTTCTCCAATCAACGTTCTTTAGGAGGTTCATGTCCGGTACTCAGCAAAGCCTGATTGCATCGATCTAATTTAAACAAAACTTAAACAAGTTTTGCCATACTCGCCATACTCGCTATGACAAAATTCTACTTTTGGAGTATTTCAAAACTCTAATTATTGGAATCATTAGAATTATTAGAATCAAAAAAATAAAAATTTCTTTAATTTTATTATCTGTTCAGTTTAAAGTTTAGTTAGCAATAGGGTGCTCGGGACGAATGGTAGAAAAATTGCGTTAGGGAATGTTGTTGCTCTATAACGTCTAAAATGAAAACCTTCAGAAGTTGAAAATTGTATATTACCCAGAGATTATAGAGCCTGTTGAGCCAAGTCCTCCAAGTCCAAAAACTATACACTAGGTTTAGGACCAGTCATTTTGACGCATATCAAATATTTTTAGGTAAATTATAAAAACTGTTGACATTTTTATTTTATCTCTTATACTCTCATTTAACTACGGTAGCTAGACGTACTGTTATCAGAAGTACGCGTTCTTTATAGTTCAATGTACTGCGTAAAACCTACAAAAGTACCTTTTTTGAGCATTTTATACTTTCTTTTTACTGTTTTAATAAAAAAAGATTTTTTAGTCTAGAAAAAATGTAGTTTCAAACATCCCGATAAAATACTTACGCCGCCTTCTTACTTTCTACTTTCGACTTTTATTAATCCAAGATTGATAGAGCACATTGAGGAAAATATTTGATGGAAAAACGTAACCACTATTGTAAATATTTTCTTTTTATTATTTACTTATACAAATTTAATTATTAATAAATAATACATTTTTGCACACTATTATACACATACTATTAAGTAATTTTTTAATAGTGGTTACGTTTTTTTTCATTTGGGAGTTATCAAATATATTGTTAAGTTTTACCATTTTTGAAATATTTGAGTTCTTTTTGATTGCGTAAAATAAAATAAACACCATGTTGTTGTTTTAAAGTTTTTATTTCTTTATACAGTTTATCTTAATACAGCAACTTATTTATCTTGCACTTAATATTCGTTTATACAACACTTTTATTTACGCCAAAACAGGTTTTTACTTTATGACTGCGAAACGATAACTATATTAACGTAGGCAAAGCAGCCTTCTTATATACCACGCTGCCCTACAGTTTGGGAAGCTCCGGAAATATCTCAAACACTCTTATATCCTCTATTTTATATCCGTTAATTTTAAACGTAAGATTGTGTTACCTAAAGATGGTCGAATTGGCAATGCCGTCAAATACACAAATCAGTACGGCAATACCGTCAAATATACAAATCAGTACGGCAATACCGTCAAATACACAAATCAGTACGGCAATACCAGGGTAATACATTATCAATCTTGACACAAACCAATAGACAAAAATCCAATAATAGTCTCAAAGGAAATGATGTGGTGTATTTTCTTTTTAGGCATTTTTGTTTTCGAAACAATATATTTACCTCAAAGTGGCCGTACTTCAACAATCTGGCTAAGCATCTGATAGAATCACTATTGCAGAACGATCTCATTTTTATATACTTTGTTGAACTAATTGTAATTTCTTGCTATATAATGCATTTTTAAGGCATTTTCAATTAAAAAAAAAACAATGCACTTTTTAATTAATTATACTGCTCATTTTCTCTCAATGTACTGTTTTTGTTAATTAAATATCTGGCTACCCTGCCTTTAACCGTTGAACCACAAAACTCTCATAATAGCTCTAGAATATAAAAAGGTTATTTCATGAGACCCTAACTGGACTATTTATAAAACCACCGTATTAACAACTAACTAGGTCTAATAAAAAACGAAAAAAAAACTAAAGAATATAAATTGCAATTAAATAAATAATATTTAGTTTTATTTACAATAATAAAAACCGAAACACGAGCTTAAATCCACAAGAAAACATGTGGCATAGAAGGTGTATGAAGGTGATTAGGCGTGGTATGACAAACATTATATATAAATAAAACAAATCGAATTAAAATAAAATGAAAAAAAAAAACTCACAACAAATAAACAATTATTGTTGACCCTTAAGGGATTTGTTATTAATATTAAAATCGCATTAATTTCTTTGTGTCTTCTTATGTTTTTCTGTTTTTATTTATTTTTGCATTATTTATGAATAAAGAATTTCTTTTTTTTACATATCAAGAGATTTTGTATGGGTTCATAGTTTCGGTTTAGTTTTTTAATTTTCTCGTGAACAGACAAATAGAATATAACATACTAGTATACGCACTTAACAAATAAAGAGAATGAATAAATGAATGCTTGAGTGAGTGATGGAATGACTTAAATTATTCAAAAGCAAAAAATATTATTGGCAATGTTCAGAATATAATGAACAATATGAATGAATGATTATCCGTATGATAAAATAAATGCATGAAGAGAACTGACTACCGCAAGACGCCCAGGCTATTTTTTGTAACAGCTAAGTATAAAAAAAATTTTACATGTTTTTTTCGCTAAGAATAAGGTTTGGGTAATATAAAAACGCTATAGCCGTAAACCTTACGACCTAATCCTTTCTTTCCAAATCAGCTGAGAACTTCATACCGTTAAATATTCAGCTAAGGTAATAGTTTATAATCTTGAGTTACAAATTAACTATGAATAATTAATAATTATGAATAATTATGAATAAGAAGCTAAATCCGCTGGAAATTAGTAAAGTTACTAAGGATTTTCAATAAAGCAAAGTGAAATATTTTAAAGACTCAAATAAAAACTAAATTTTAGATATTGAGGTGTACTCTTTCTTTGAACGCTTGCTGTATGTACATACGTGATATAGGTGGACATTTTCGAGACATTATATTATATTATTAATTTCCATATTTCTATTTTATATCGGGATGAATAAAACTGAATTTGTCAAAAAATGTGTTTTTAAGCTAATTTACTTTCTAACCTCAAATTAACCCACTCTTTATTTAAGAAACTTGGGTAGGTTTTTTTTTATTTAAAGGCTTTTGTAGTTTATTTACAATAAAAATAACTATAACTTATGTATTAGAAGTGCAAATTAATTCGGTGCTCAGAAAAATAATAATACGGTGCGACAAAAAAAATACCTGGCAAGTGATACTATTTTTCTGATAGGCGCTGCCGAGCAGAACAAGGATCTGTTATGGAAATTTTCGAAACACCTCCAAAATCTCGAGTTAGTTCATGTACTTATAAGCTAATAACTTAGCTAAATACACAGAAAAGAAACAGATATTTTAAATGATATCGCACTTGATCAACAAGAGGGTATTAACTGAAAATTTTTTAAATTTTACTTTTTGCAATAAATCAACTAACAAGAACAATATCTATCTATCTACTGTTAAAATTTCAACGTATTCCGATAACTCTTTTATCTCGAAAACCACATTTGAGACTATTTTCGTGATAGTGTAGTGACTAGCCCAATATCAACAAAAAGCTATTATTTAGAGTTAATACAAAAGTGGAAATAGAAATGTATCGTATATTTTCATAAAAAATTTTTCACTTTTACTGAAAATTGCGATATATATAGCGTTTATATATCCCTAAAAAATATGGGTATATTTATCAAGCAAACACATTTTTCATCTAAGTTTAGATGTGTTTTTGCCAGGGTTGGCAACCCACTGGGTAACCCAATTAAACCCACTTGAATTTATTGGGTATTATATTTAAGAAAACCCAGGTGAGTTTTTTATTTAAAGGTGTTCTTAGTTTATTTACACCAAAAATAAGTATAATTTGCGTATTTGGACTACAAATAAATTCGGTCAATTTTTAGCTCAACAGAGATAATGAAATAACGAATTTATCAAATCACTGCTCACTCTTTTACCTTTGAGTCAATTTCCAAATCCCTTCTCAAAAAAGCTTCTTGTCTTTTAAGGTACTTCAAGTTTGAAGCCAATTTTAAATTTCTTCGAAGGAAGTGAATCGGCGACATGCTAAAATACTTCTTTATACGGCCTAGATAGGTTTTGAAAATGTAGATCCTAAGTCTAAATTCCGTAAAATGTGATGAATATGTGTCGCGTTTGCTTCCCTTTTTGTTAAAAAACATTGAATCCACGATTTTTTTAGTCGCAAAGCGAGGTAATTTATGCCGTAAAGCGAATGTGTTTCATAATTTAAACTGGCCGTTATAGCGAAAAGCATTATAAAGAGGTATAAGGGTATTGTATCCATCGCAGCTGCCAATATTTAGACGGAGCAATATTCGGAGAATACGGCGGATGGGTCAATTGTCCGTTTCTAATAATTGTTTTGAAACTTTTGCGATGGTTTATGCAAAAGAATAACTTAATCATGTTTGTATTTATATTCCGATGGTTTTTCTCATAATGCTCATAATGGTTCAATCGAAGTAATTGCAGTCTGCTCCGATAATCGAGTTTTAACAACTCATGGTACAGAATGCCGCCTTGAGCTAATCAAGAGCATTGTCGACTTGAACAAAAATTGGGAGCATTTATAAGATTCAATAAACCCCCCCTAAAAAAAAAAAAAAAAAAAAAAAAAAAAAAAAAAAAAAAACGGTGGGTTGGGTTTAAAAAAAACCGGGTTTTTTCTATATTTTATATAGAGAACGTGCTATTGATGAATTAAGGAATTATATTCAGTTATGAATAAAATGAGACTTACAGTTTAGAAATCTGTAGGAAATTGACGGAATTATTAAATTGTTTAGTAGAGCAACTCACGAAAAAATCATACCTTTGTTACAAAATTTTAGACTTTTTTAAAAAGTACAGTTTCAAAGAACATCAGTTTGCTGAAAATTTTCTGATTTTTTCATCAGTTGCATTACGAAAAAACGTAAGAGAATCTTGTGAGAGTCCATATATGTATATGTTCGTGGTTTTTCGAAATCTTATATTAATTAGAAAATTAAATCATCCTCGAAAGTATTTCTTTAACTGTAGTTAAAAGCATGAGTCACATATAGTATGAATTGACAAAAACATTTCATATTTGCAACGCAAATAAGAACAGAAAAAAAAGTATGTTTAACAATAAATGATAAAATCACATTTATTGTTAAACCGAGTGCTTAAAAAATTGAGTTTTAAATAAATAATAAAACAAACAAAAAATACTATAAACTACGTTTAAGGGTGTATCGTTGAAACTAACCATAATACCAACTAGAATTTAACCCATTCGCAGCTATAAAAACAATTAAACAGTGCCTGACGTGCAATACTATAAATAATTCGTGTTTACCCTGACTTCTTCTTTGGCTATTACAAATTAAAACACACACACACACACAAGAAAACAGCAAAACAATTACAATCAAGAAGAAGCAGATGAAAATTTATTGTAATAAATAAAAACCATACATTTTGCAACACTTCATAAGGCCGCTGCTTTAGTTTAGTCTTTAGCTTTTTAGCCTGGTTATTATTTACGACATGACTTTAAGTTGTTTGTTATTGACTTGACATGACATGAGTTGTGCTGAAGAAAACTGATGTTTTTATTTATTTATTAGTTTAAGGTGGACTAAGTTGCCTATTGTGGTTGGTCTATCGTTCAAAGTATAATGCACGACTACTAAATAAAAACCAAATCTACAAAATATTACCAACGAAAAAAATTAACCACATTGAACAGGTTAAAAATATAAAATAAAAGAAGATAAAACTGGGAGTAACATTTGCAAATAGAAGATAAATATATTACCATTCTAATAATTCGGTGGCTTAAGTTTTTATTACTGGGTGGGTAGCAATCGATAAGGGAGTAAAAATAATGTAGATTTTAAAACCAAACCTAAGTTTTTTGGCCAAGCAGTCAAATTAAATCGTAAAAACTTCAACTCCCCATTCCGAGAACTTAAAATTTGGGTTAAAATTGTAGGAATATTGATATAAAAACATCCCTCTCCTATAGCAGAAAATCAGAGAATAATTTTCCTAAATATATAGCAATCTAATAGGAGAGTAGTGAATGAGTAATGGCTTTTTGAATTAAAGTTTTTAGAAGTCTTTAAAGTTTCTAAGTTAATACTCGTACAAGTTAATAATGCCGATTTGGACAACATATGGCATAACTATCACATATGGTTTGTGTCAATAATAATAACGCCAAAGTGTAAACACACATTTTTTTAATCGCTATAATAATGTTGAATTATGCGCCTAAAACAGATGTTTTTGCGTGGAAGAATGATGAACTCCTGATACTTCTGACAACGCTCGGCCACATGTTGCAAGACCGGTTACCCAGACCTTGCCCCTTCTGACTGCCATTTGTTCAGATCGCTGCAGAACGCCCTTACTGACATACGCATCGCTTCAGAACAGGGTATCAGAAATTGAATTGATTCATTCTTTACCTCAAAACCGGAGCAGTTTTTTTGGAGCGGAATTCATATGCTACCAGAAAGATGGGAAAAAGTAGTGGCTAACGATGGATAATACTTTGAATAATGTATCATTAGTAACTTGTATACCCAATACATATTTATCAAAATCTTTTTATTTCCCCTACTACAATCCACTTTAGATATAAGAGGACGATATTTTCAATTCTTAAAACATTTTATTTTATTTTATTAAGCGACATCATATACCTTTAGCACTATGAGCAATAATCATTATTACACAACAGATCTCCTTATTGCCTTACATACTATGTCTCGTCAGCTTTGGGAATACAGAGGCAAGTCCAGTAATTATAGACTACATGAACAGACAAATAAATTTAAAGTTAGTGTTTGCAAGAATGAAGGTTGTGGGTTCGATTTCCACCTCAGACTCCGATCTGTTGCAAGCTCTGCTATAAAAATTTTAATATAATATAACACAACAAGTTTTTTCAAAAAAGACAAAAAAATGCAAATAGGATATGCCAAATTTTATAAAATGTCGAAATTTTATATATAATAATATATTAAACAATGTTACCTTAAAATCGATAAGTAATAAATTATTTTCAGAGAAAAAAGCATGCCACAGATAGTTAATTATTCGGATTTGGACCCCAGCTACTTTTTATTTTTCATAAAACTGAAGCGAACTATGAAAGACCATCGATTTGCAACTACATTGCTGAAAAAGCGATAATGTACTTGGAGAATTATTTCATTTATTTCATTTTATTTCAATTGTTCTTCTACCACACTATCGCGAACGAACTTGGCGAGCATGCACAGGTGTTTCCACATTTCCTACACGGTTTGCTGAAATTTGTGTACGATTGGACACATTTGGTCGATTATGCTGAGCAAAAAAATCACGTAATGCATTTTGATTCAAACGCCCATTATCGTACAAGGCTTCAATTGTGTACCTCCACATGGTTGAATTTGTCAAATACTGGAATTAAATTTCAAATTAAATTAGGCAAAAAAAACTTGACGTTAAGGTGTGACTCTCAGTTAACATCGTGGATTATGGTTTGACCACACTTCATCTGAACAGCTTACTTTAAGAGATATTATTTAAATACTTTATATTTCTTTAATTTCGAACGTATTTTTTAATTCTTAGTTTTTATTTTCATTATAAATATATTTTTTCAAAACTTTGTAATTAAGGTTAGAATATATATCGGGTCATACATTTAGTGGTTTCAAAACCACGGCTGTTAATTACCCGTCATCTCAAGTGTCATTATTGTAGCAAAAAGTTTACCATTTACGAATACGGATCGTTTAACAACCGAAGAACGCGTAAAAATTGTTAAAACTTACTACTAAGCGTGGTGATTCAAACGTGGTTACTGATTTTTGACTTTTCGAAAAAAAACTTTCTTCAGCGATTAAACTTATTTCTTACTATGTAGTTAAGTCAACAGGCAAAATTGAATTGAAATCGCGTAATTTCTCGATTTGACGATGTGAGTTGAACACCAAGAATATGTGATTTAACGCCGTTAGACATTTTATGAGCCTACGTCAAAACGATGTCTAAAAGGTTCGTCTGTTGCAACCAATCCAGATACGGATTGTATTTCTTACACAATAGCAAGGTCCGAGCGTAATAATGAAATTAACGTTTCATCGAAATCATATGTATTTTATTTAAAAATTGAATTTTGTTTGTATAACCTTGTATATTAACATGAAAAAGAAACAGTTGTTTATTTAGCTGTAGTAACTATTTAATTAAATGAAGCAATTAATAGTTTTTAATAGTTTAAGACAAAAAAAACTTTTAACTATTTCGTCATTGAAAACATATTTTTTATATTAAATCAAAGTTTCCTTTTATAATTACCAATTATCGTCAAATAAATAATTGTATTTGTGTTGCATGTTAAATGTATGATTAAGCACAAGTTACTAAATGTGATATAAATCAATAATAAAATAAATTTCTTTTAATAGAATAGAAATTTTCTTGCTTTAGGCCAGTTTAGCTACAAATAATAATAATGATTTAGATTTTAAATTTAATCACTGGTTGATTTTTCATACTGTCGATTGGCGCCATCAGAAATGCCAATAAAAAAATATTAAACCGTTAACTAAAATATACTACAAAAAAGCACGAAAACTGCACAAACAGTAACATCGTATTAGACTTATGCCGTTTGTAACACTTCAAATAAACTGTACTAAACCCATCTACAAGTAATGATAACCATCGACTTTCAAACACGTAACTAATAAACTGATCTAAATTTAAATTTAAGAAAGGGTTGGTTCGAAGAGGAACTCTATGGTTTCTGGTTATAATTAATACACAATATCATGCTCCTTTTATACAAACATGAATTCCGAAAACCATTACATCTTCAACAAAAAAATTTAAACTATACAAATGTCAGAATGTCACTGGCTCCAGCTGTCTTGAAAAATGTGTATAAAAAATAAGTTATTACTTGAGTAAAGCAAAGGTTAAGTAAAATTAAGACAAAATTGATAAAAAAAAATTATTAGGAGAGGAAAAAAATTTAAGAAGCTATTGAAACTCAAATTAGTACAAATTATGAAATTAAAGTACCAAAAGAATTTGATATGCAAATTATTATAACAGACATGAATTTTAAAATGCAGGAGAAAGAGTTAATAGACAAGAAAAATGAAATACTGAAAGACAGCAACATAGAACTTATTAAAATTTATGAATCAAAAAAATTTAATAGAACAGTATTTAACGCAAAATTGAAAATAGATAATGAATCATATCCAAAAGTTATATCTGGATTAAAACTCAATATAGGATGGGATAGATGCCAAGTCCTCGATGGTACTAATGTGTTGCAGTGTTTTAAATGCCAAGGATATAACCACAAATCTTCGGAATGTAAAAATGAGGATATATGTTATAAATGTCATGGGAAACATAAAAGCAAAGATTTTAAAAAAGAAATAGTAGAAAAATGTGTAAACTGCATAAAGGAAAATAAAAGACTTAATCTTGGACTAGACGAAGATCACGCAACATTCAGCAGAGAATATCCGGTGTATCAAAATAAGCTTAACATAGAGAAGAATGGGAATAACTATATAACAACCAAAGAAAATACATGGAATATATACGAATATACAAGAATTGTTAAATAACTTCACTCAACTAGAAGTAATCGTTGATAATGTTAAACCATATTTCATAATTCTCTCCGAAACACATTTAACTGAAAGAATCAATGAAGGTGAAATAGATCTGTATCGTTACGATCAATACATAACAACGTTCAATTAAACGAGAACAGGAGGAGTAATACTATATTTTAGAAAACATTGGAAATTGAATCAAACTAGACAAAATGTAAAGGACTTTAAATATTGGATTAGCGCATATGGAGAAATATGAAAACATATCATTTATAATAGTGATAGTGTATAGATCACCACAGCAAAGCGGAATTTTGTGAAGATTTTCAACAATTTTTAGAAGAGATTCGCGAAAATATTTATGATGTTATAATAGCAGGGGATTTCAACATTGATTGGCTTGCAGATTTTTATAAAAGCGAATTAGAAAGCATATTAAATGATAACAGTTTAAAACAAATATTAACTGAATATACTAGAATAACGAAAAACTCTAAAACGAATCACAAATAATGAAATGTTTACGGCAAGAAATAATATGAATAATAAAATAGCAGATCTTAGGTGCGTAGATATTTTTATAGATATCGAAAACGGTCGGAGAATACAAAACACGGAAATAAACATATTTAAATACAATAAAGATAGTTTTAATAACGCACTAAGTGAAATAATAGAATTTAATGAAATAAATGATATACAGCAAATGAATGCGTTTACAATTTTGATGAAATTTTTGAACGTACAATTTAGAAATTTATAGTAAAAGGAAAGTGAACGAAAATAATAATAACAAATGGTTTAGCAACGAACTAAGAATGTTAAGAAGAGAGAAAATCTTAAAATATCAGAAAGCTTTGTTTGCAAATACAATTTCGTCATGGAACAATTATAAATTAATTAGGAACACTTATAAAGTTAAAATTGAAAATGAAAACAATAAATTTACAAGCAATAGCAATGTTATTACAATAATACATACAACCAAAATAATATAACCAAAAAGAAATGTAGCAAAAAATAAAATAACTAGTCCTAAGAACACCGAAAAATGTGATCAAATCTGTGATTTTTAATAATGTAGAATATAATAATAATTTTGAAATGGCTGAAAAATGTAATAACTATTTCGAAAATAGTATTAGGGAAATAAGA
The DNA here is from genome assembly GCA_023159175.1 of Wohlfahrtia magnifica. Classification (NCBI taxonomy): domain Eukaryota; kingdom Metazoa; phylum Arthropoda; class Insecta; order Diptera; family Sarcophagidae; genus Wohlfahrtia; species Wohlfahrtia magnifica. The sequence goes on along the minus strand of JAKWBJ010000313.1, from coordinate 83,313 downwards.
GACTCCATAGGAGACGTGCAATATGAGAACCAAGTACCTGTGATAGATTTAAATTCCGTGCAATAACTCTATTAGAATTAAGAAATATATGTAAGAGTATTAAGAAAATGAAGCACACTACAGAAGAATATCAAGTAACTTAATATTGGACAACTGGAATGTAATGGGTGAAATATTGCTTAAAATTATAAATAAGTCACTTAGAAGTGGAATTTTTCCTGATAATTGGAAGCAGTCTTTGATAACACCGATTGAGAAAATTAAAAATACAAATAAATGTGAAGAATTTCGTCCGATAAATTCCTTGAAAACTTTCGAAAAAATTCTAGAAACAGTAGTTAAGCAGCAGTTGGAAAAATATATGGAGGAGAACAAGTTGCTGTCAAAATACCAATCTGGTTTCAAGAAAGTTCTCATGTGAAACTTCAATTATGTAGTAAGCCGATGAAGGAATATAGAAAATAATAATAAGATTCTGGCGATTTTTCTTTATTTTAAGCGAGCTTTTGAAACGATCGATAGAGACATATTGCTACAAAAACTGATAAAATACGGGATAGAGAATGAGGAGCTGATGTGGTTTAAATCATATTTAACAAATCGTAGACAGACTACAAGAATAAACAACATCGAATCTAGGCCAATTGAAAATAATTATAGAGTACCTCAAGGATTAATTTTAGGAGCGCTGTTAATAATCAATGACATGGAGAAAGTTCTGAAAAATTGCGAAATGGTATTATATGCGGACGACACTTTAATTTTTACAGAGGATAAAACGGATAAGTTATGTTACGAGAAGTTATCAAAGGATATGGAGAATATAGATAAGCTCAAATTAAATGAAAATAAAACTAAATTGCTTGAGATTAATATGATCAATAATATAACATTTGAGGTAAATAACGTGTTAATAGAGAAGGTTAATTCAATAAAGTACTTGGGTTTCATAATAGATAAAGACTCAAAATTTAAGAAGCATTTAGAGTAAATTTGTAAAAAATAGGTGAAAAATTTTGATTTTTCAGACGCATACGAAGTAAAATATCAATCAGTACATCAATAAATATTTACAACACAATAATCAAGCCACATTTTGAATATGGGTCGACGATATTATATTCATGTTGTTCTGATCAACAAGTAATAAGACTGCAGAAATTAGAGCGAACGCATAACAACACAAACGATCTAGGTTCGAGCCCCAGCAGAGGGCACGACGAAGAAAAAATTTGATTGTGGTTTCGAATGTTTAATAATAAAAAGGCTTCAACTTCCCTCCAGACAACTTCATCTAAAAAAAAAAAAATAAAGAAAAAAGCCCCCCTGACCTTCCTGCATACTGGCGATGATGACAAACATCAGACGAATGATCAGGAACAACACGCCACCTACTGAGAAAAAGCTACAATGCTAAAGTAAAGATCACCACCAATTAGCAAGGATCTTCAACACTACAAAAAAATAAAATAAAAATCATATGGAGGAAGCTACAACGGATTAATTATCTACTTAGCTTTAAAATATCAAATTGATTAAAGAAACTGAAACAAAATAATAGATGCTTTGCGGAAAGCTCCCTAGAGGAGTGACGGAGAAAAAAAATTTCTTCAGTGAGTAACCAGTCTGATTGTATATTATAAAATTTTTCCTTACAACCAGTAAAATTCAATAACTTATGCATAGGCAACCGCAATAAGATTCATAATACACTACAGCGTATGTACTTAGAATTAAATTGTTCTTTGCTTTCATTCTAAGTATTGTAGGTTAGGTTTATAGGAGAATTCAGTCGCACTATCTCAAGTCTTCTGGACTTGACGCCCATTAATTCATCGAAGTCTGCCCACCTAATTGCGGCGAAATCTATTCATTCTAAGTAACTACTTCATATTGCATATTGTAAAGTAGGCTTTCATATGGTCATAGTTAAACCGATTGCTGGCAAAATTATTAAGAATATAAATTTTTATTTATTATAATATTTATAAATTTTAAATTATTAATTTACATTATTTCATTTTAACAATATGTGTAATAAAACCTTTACAAATTAAAATGTTTTCAACACTTGCCACATATCACTGTTCACACGAAAGGAATAATGATAAGTCGCAAAAATTTATAAGCAACCGGATATTATTTTGAGTCAAAATTGCACAAGAACGTTTTGAAATTATTTGGTGGTTGAGAGTGGGAAAACTCCATTTAGTCCACTATATATTTATTTATATGCTTAATTCTGGGAAACGTATTCTAATATTTTCGTGTAGATGGTTGCATTTTTTATAAAATGTACTTCCTCTTATACCTGTTTACATGTTGTGAAAATATGTAGGTATATGTATAAGAAAACCTAATAACTGACATGTCTGTCGTCTGACTGACTGCCCACATTTGTATGCATTTGTTTCAACTTCAACCATTGCTAAGGAAGATTTGAGTCAAGAGTTTTGCAAATATTCACATTTGGAACTGCCAGGCACTCAAGCTAGTAAACAAGTTTGTATGCGCATGTGAGCATAATGGGAACACAATAATTTTCATTCCCATTAATCTGGCTTGGCGAAATATGGAAATTTGTATAAGGGCAGAATTCTAAAAGAGTGTATTTAACGAAAGATGTTAAGACAAAATTTATAAATGTATAAGCAAAATTTAGTGGTACAATATTTCGAAGCGTATACCAGAATATATTTAATACAACATCAACCGAAATATGTTAAAATATCTGTAATTTCAGCATACACATACCATGGAAGGCATGCCGATAGACTCAGCCTTTCCACGCATGACTAATGCAGGAGCTGTGGTTCTGAAGAGGAGCAGGAGACTTTATTCCATCTCATGTGACAGTGCACAGCCCTTGCTATGAAACGGCGAAGATTGCTGACCTCTCACTTCTTGTTATTTTTATTTTGTTGTCAAAATGGTTTCCAATGGAGACTAGTTTATTCCCCTGATTAGCTCTTACGGTTGTGGTATCACAATGAGTCCAACTTCCGGTCTAAGTGGAGCCACCACCTAACGTAACCTAAATATACTCATATACGTGGTTTTCTGTCACTAAATGATATTAATGCCATATATAGACCATTTTTAGTTAAAATGGTTAATTAGAACGTTGCTGGTGTAAAAATGTGTGAAATATACGACAAAATACTGAAACTTATGTAAGAAAACACTACAAAAAAATGGCGGAAAATTAGTAAAGAGTACGAAGGGCACACGTTGAAACGCAACGAAATTGAACCATTTTTGTAGCAGAAAATTACGAACGATTAAAAATCGTTTGGATAAATGAATATGAATAGAACAAAAATATGTTGTGTTCAATTACGACAATGCCATGCCACGCACATCTGTGATGACCCATAAAAATTGACTGCACTTTGCTGTAAGTTTTTATGCACCTATCGTCTTTCTACCATTTGTTTTGGAGTCTACAAAAAAACAGATTGGTCAACCGAAAAGCCTCTGAATTTTACTTGACCAAACACAATCTCAGTATACCATTTATGATAGTGTAGAGCGAATATTTTTTAATTTAATGTTATAGATAAATAAGTATTCACATACGCTTAAATTACTACGCTATCATTATTCGGACTTACGGTTCGGTCATTGTATTATTGATTGTTTTCTATTACTATACTATTGATTGTTTTGTTGGACGATAAAGAGTAGAGAAGAACATAATTATAAACCAATGATGTTAGAACTACAGTACTAAACTGTAGGACTTATTAGCATACGTGCTTTGTGCCAGCACTGTAATCGTATTTATTTTTTTGAATGTTAAAAACTTGTCGTCATTTTCCATTTCCGTTTATTCCATTGATTTCATTATTTACTCCTTCTTTCATTCATTCACTCACACGCTCGTTTGTTCAATTCCGTTTAATTTATTTGAAAATCGTTTAAGCTTGTGTTCTTAATGTTTTACAAAGAATCCATACTGACGAAAGACCTTACACTATGCAAATATATGTTAAATGTAATATCGTTAATACACTTTGTTAAGCATAAGCCAGTAAGAGGGTTGTTAATAAAAATAAAAGTAAACAGATTTTATATTACAAAAATCACAATTAGACTTATAATACGATCCTCGCATCGTGTTTATTATATGCGTATACAAAAATATTTTGTGTATTCACACACAAAAAGGAATGTAGGGAATGGGGAAGTAGGCAAAGATTACTAAATATGTGTTTAAATGTAAACTACTTAAATTATTTAAGCTTAAATGTATAGAATTATTTTCCTTTACTTCTCTTCTGTAACCGAAATGTCTAATGAATACTAGTGACAGTGGTAGTAATAATTGAAGTATTAATTAAAACTAATTTCTATGGAAAATGTTTAAGACATTGTTACCTAATTTACATTTTTTTTAAATGCGTGTATACAGCCGTAACGTATTTAATTATAAAAAAATTAGTTCTTTGACTCATTATAATTATTAAAGTTTTACATACAGTTAGTTATTGTAATTATTGACAGGTTATTAAATTAAGGATACCACTTACAGTTATTAGAATACATTAACCAAAAACATACCTGCAAAGAAAAAATTAAATTTATTAATAAATAGTTAAATGTATTTTTTTAATCAAAATTTCTATTTATATTTTTAATTAAACCTAACCAATAATTATTAAACTGAAAATATTGAAGCAATATTGAAAAATAAAAAATAATGTAATAGTTCTTTATTTTTGATGAAATCTAGTCGCTTATAGTGCTTTCACACTGAGTGGTTTAAAAAAAAAAAAGTTGGTGTTACCTTTACAATCATCATTAAAACCTGGTTTTACCAAACAAAATGATAGTGTTAAAACTAGCATAAAACCATTTTTTGAATTGGTTTTAAGTAAATTCTATAAAATATAACCTTGTTTTCGATGTAAAAATGCAGTGCTACCAAAGAAATAAACTGAAACTATACATTATGCTACAGCCAATTCCATCTAGATATAACACGTTTTCCGTGCGACGTAGGAGAATTTTCCCAGAAAAGTGATTTTTGTACTTTTCACTCAAATTGATGTTCGTTTACCGTAAAACTGTTTTCACATCCATGTAATGTATCGTCACTTGACAGGCTTGCGTTTGAAATTTTGGCTACAGCAATGTTTCTTTTTAACGGGCATTCGGTTATTGTCGCTCTTGGTGATTGAGAAAGCGCTCTTAGAGTTTGCTTCGACTTGTGTGAAGATATAGTATTTACAGGAAATTCATCAATATTTTGCGTTTAAAGTAGTTTTGTGGCTCCTTACAGTCTCTTTTTATCTCTTTCCCCAAGTCTTTAGGCTGTTAGTTCATTCTTCGAAAGATTATCTCTTTTTCGTTTACGAAATTAACATATCCTTCGGGGTTCATTATCACAAACGTTCCTTCTCTGACTAAAAATTGTACGTCATAAGTTCAGTTTTCAAAATTGGAAGATATCAGATATTTTATTTCTCGGTGTCACGTACGGACACTTTTTTACCATCAAAAATCAACTATTAGTAAAGCTTTTACATAAAAAATTTCTGGTTGGCGTTTAGCCCATTTAAATTTAGGGGTAAAAAACAAAAATTCATTTGTTTAGTTAATTTGTTTTACAATTATTCCATAGCTCTAAGTGGATATAAAATTTTTACATATATTTAGAGTTCTTACCGTGGTGGTAATGGACTCTCCGTGGCTAACGTTTTTTGAGTTCATGTATTCAAACCATCTTTGATCTGTACAATCGATTATCGAACTTATAATTTTCAGTCTCGACATCAAAAACTAAAATTTACCTAAGTGAATAGAATATTTCTACAGATTTTCAATAACTTCGTGGTGATCATTTTTATTACATTTTTAAAACATAAATGCTATAGAATTTCACTTCAAACACAATAAAGCAAAGAAAACTAAGGTTATTAACGGGGACATTCTCAGGGCAAAGACTCGTAAATCTAAATTTAAGGTTTTTTAATGTCATGTTTTTTTTCTTTGTCACGTTATATTTAATTCTGTCAGGGTGCCGTGATAGGCTAGTATATAGTGTACTTGAAGACTCTGGTCACCACGTCGAACTTATGGTCTTAGTTACCTGTTTTTAATAGTTGCGAAATATTTATATAATCATATTCTAAGTTGAATTAATAAATTCAGTTAAGATTTAAAAAAGCAACTCTAACACATAATATATACATACATATGTACATGTATCTACATTTCTTACCTAAATTTATTTAACATACTTTTTAAAATAAATTGTTTTAATATAAATTACCATACTAGTTACTAGGCAAGAAAAAAAAATTTAAATGATATAAAACATAAAAAAAAATATTCTAAAAATTATAACAATTTATAATAACATCATCGGCATTTAATTATATAAATTGTAACCACATTTTATTTTGTTACGAATACTTTTACTAATTTTATGTACATTGTAAGTGCAATACGAAAATCAAAACCAACAATTATTTATTATTTAGAAAGAAAATTTCATTTAAAATAAAAAAACTACTTTTAACTTTTTCTTGTTATAATCTCCATTTGAGGTTAATGTCTTTCGTTCACATTTATAGTAATCAATTATTTATAACATGAATTTTTTCCTATCCATGCGACTATTAATTTTCATTTTATAGCAAAACCCAAACTGAACTGAAAATAAAACGGTATAAAAGGGTTTTTATATACTAATGTCAGGGGTAGTCGTTGAAGGCGTTTTTTAGCGTTGGAGACAAATTTTACCTAATGGCGGATATATAAATAAATAGCAATAGAACATACAATACAAAAAAAAGAATTATAATACAAAACTGCTTCTGAAGTTAATAAAATGTTTAAGACATGATACACACAAGTATGAAACAATGAAAAGTACAAAAATATTTTTAAAGAATTTGTATTTTTAGGTTTGACACAGAAAATAGATTCTAAATAGAGACAAGCAAAAAGAATTTTTAAGTTACAAATAACAAAACAAATTTTATGAAAACCGGAAGTGCAAACGGGGTATAATTGAAGCTTTAAAGAGTTTATTGGTTTATTGAAATGGGTTTTACAAAATAAAAAAAAACTATAATAGGAGACCTTCTAACAAAGAAAGGCTTCCGAACTTATCAACAGCCGTCAAAGAAACCAAGAGATTTTAGCTATAAAATTACACAGTAAAGCATGAAACACGTACACCACAGCAGGCTACATGGTTGCATATACAGTCGTTTGCAATTTCCGCGGTGTAGTCGGCCACATAATAATTTGTAAAAGGACAGCCGCAAAACACCAAATTTATAAATATGTCAATGGTGTAACTTTCGCGATTTTCACATAAAATCGCTTGATAAAAATAAACCTATACAACTTAAAGAATTTAAATACAGTAGAATCTTGAAAAAGTTAACAGAAGTGTTCCAATGGCAATCAACTTTTTCGAACTGTTAACCTTTCTAAGCATTTTTAAAAATGTAATAAAGAAGAAAACAATAATAAACTTACATGTTTTTGATAAAACATGTTAAATTTTATTTATTGAACAAGTTTTCATCGCTACAAAAAAGAAAATTAGATTTAATTTGAACTGGCTGTTTTAAAGTTCAAAGTCACCGTTCAATATTTTCGCGCGTAAGAAATATTAATTTGTACGAGTTAAATTCTTTTATATCGTATATTATATAATATCATTTTCGGTCGGATAGTGACGAGATCTGCTACTTGTTGCGCATCGTTAATGTTTTCAAACCATTTAATCAAGGTATTGATGCTTTCAACTGCTTTTGAGTAGCTCACTTTAGATTGTTATCGTTATCATTATCGGAAACTTCAAAATCATCATTATATTCCAAAAAAATTATCATTGTTTTAAATTTTAATGTCATCAATGCTGATGTAAACATTATCACCAATCTTTGACATCAAAAACCGAACTTCTCAAAGTATATCGTTGTATGCACCATTTGATTCACTCAATACAGAGAGTGGAATATCGTCTTCACCATCGTACTGATCGTCATCCCACTTTTTTATCTTATTCCTATTCTTATTATTATTTTTATTCTTTCATAAGAACTGCCTGAAGCAGTTCATCAGACACTGACTTAAGCAACAAAATAGCATCACGGATTGTATGTGAAATATTTTCAATTGGAATGTTTTCTTGTGCGACAATGTTGCATAGCAATTTATTTCGATATCCTAACTTATCTAATCTTATTAAATTTTGGTTCATATGTTGAAAAACCGCTGTTAGGTTAGATGGATTGTTACAATATTTTCATCACGAGACTGTAACATGACAAATGGCAAACCTGCAAAAAATTTCATGCAATAACCCAAACAAATTTTTATGAAACTAAAAAAAAAAAAAAAAAAAAAAAAAAAAAAAAAAAAAAAAAAAAACTTACTACGGAACCAGTACAACGTAGGTTTGCAGTTTTACCAACGACCAACGGTTTTAACTTGTGCGTTAGCATACAACAAAATTGTTATTATTTCCTTTAAAAATTTTCAGCACGGTACGGCCTTTTCGTTTGCAGCAACAAATGTTTTGTCGGGTAAAAAATGTTTGCTCGTAAATTACGAATGAAGGGTGTAACACCCTACGTTTCGCTTGAAATGATTTCTCCACAAATTTTAAGATGGCGAATACCGTGTCTCCTCTTATAATTTGTTAGCAATCCAGCACTGGCATTTATTTTCTTTACAGGATGCATAATGGTGAATTCGTGTTTAGCTCTGGATTTTAAAATTGGAACAGTTACTGCACAATTACGCTATCGTTGATTCAAGAACCATTTGTACAAACTTGCCTCAAGATCAGCATATTCCGGCTTGTGAAGTGTTTTCTTGTGTGCTTTTTCATATGTGTTCGACAGACACTCAAAGATTTCAAGACGATTTTTTATTTATTTTTGAAATGGCTGCTTCAGATACACCAGTGAGAATATTTTAAAAGTATCAAAAATCCCACATTTATAACCGAAAAATTTGTTGGTTAAAAAAAATCATACACTCGGAAAAATTAGCTGGAAGATTAACTTTTTAGAGTCGCATTGATGATGAAATACTGTTAACTTATCCGAGAGTTTTACGCGAGTTAAGTTTTTAGATATTCTACTGTAAAAATTTAATTTAGTGTTTAATATATATATACAAATATTGAGGTATGTAATGAAAAACAAGACACAAAAACGATTGGAAAACGATAAAAGATGTGACGAGTGTGATTTACCGTTTTGTTTTGTCTATTTCATATTCCCTTTTGTTTCAAGTAGAAATCATACGTTTTGCTATGTGATCAAAAACGATTGTATCAGCTTGAAATTGCGTTTAGAATGATAAAATTTTTAAGATCTTTTCAAATTGAAACTACTAAGAAAATGTAAATAGATGTTTTTTTCTTTTTTTTTTTTAGAAAAATACATATTTAAACATATAATTTTGTTAGAGACAAAAGAACTCACATTTGTCTTCCCAGGAAGATGCTAAATTAGTTTGGGATCAAAAATCTGTAAAAGGAAATTTAAAAATTTTAATAGAATGAATATACATACACATGCATATATAAAAATTTGATATGGACTTGTTGGAAAGCTGCAATCAAAAAGATAATTGCCATTATCAGAAGAAAGTTGTGGCAACCGGTAATGCCCGTTCAACCAAATCTATATATCAAAGAAGAGGAGGTAGTAGAGCAGATATATATGTGGGCTCAATTCACTTCTGGAAGGAATTAAGAATACAAAGTCTGTACTCTTGTACTCTTGTACTTCTTGACTAAGTAAGTGGAAAACAAAGAGAAATGAAGAATTTTTTACAAAAATGTGAAACAGTCGTCGGATAATATAAAGAACCACTTGAATGTATTTATGGATAGTAGTGTAAAGACAACAAAAAAGGAAAGGTCCGAATCGTATAAAAAATTCTACAAAATTTTTGAAAAACTAAACTAAGTGTTACAATTGGAGCTTGTGTTGCACGCGTCCACAAACCTATAAAAAGTTTTACATACAAACATAGATGTCATTAAAAAGAAATGAAAAAGCAGCAATGGATAACATAAATTAAAAAAAATTTGTAGTAAACAAATATGCTTATGTTTGTATTTTGTTATTAAATCAATCTAAATTCACGTTTTCAATATCGATTTTGCTTTTCAAAACGATCATTTATCATCACATACCTCATTAATAATATATTAATTTTGTACTGTTCTTTTCTGTTCATTAAAAAAATTATTTTTAAGCTCTTATTTATTTAACATATCACAGTGTATTGCCATCATTAATCTGTCTATTATCGTCTAAAAATAAATTAGCCTAATTTCGGCAAGAGCGTTAATATCAGGCATGTCACAGACTTCGATCGGAATGGTTTTGATTCCGTATTTGCAATCTCAATCGATTTTGTTTTAGGTTCTTCAGATTGCGAACGATTTTGTTCTTTCCAAAAAATAATTAAATCTCTGTTTTTCAAATAAAGTATAGTAGTCTTGTGCATGACAAAAGAAAAAAACATAGGAAGTAAATAAAAAGCAAACAAAAACAAAAGAAGAAAGAGGCTCTAATACAAAAATATTAAATCAAACCAAATAAAATTAAAATTTGTATATGAAAAACGCAGGGAATTTAAATTTTTTACTGTAATTGTAGTCCAGAGACAACAAAACGTTGTTAAAAAATAAGCCGAAATGTCTTTAATTTTGTGTATAACTCTTATAATGTTTCATAAGTTATTATCGCCTTAACAAGGAAGCATTTCTAATTGTTTTGGATTAAATAGCTCCACATATAAAACGGCCAAGCGTTTCATCAATACTTCAATTGGCAAGCACACTACGAATTTTATTTTATTTTATTTTTTGTATTATCATTTGCTCATCGTTTGTATTGCCACCGCTTTAATTTGTTCTACTTGAAAAATTTTTGTTTACGTAATTAGGTGGTTTGCTAGAAAAAATATTGTGGCAATAATTCGATTAAAAACACATGAGATTGTTTTGTTCTCAACAAGTTTAAAAAATTAAAATGTTAAAGTATAAATATTAGATTAATACTTAGAAAATCTATGTAATAATAAAATATAACACTTAATATTTCAATTTGACTTACTTTTCTAATGTTTTGCTTTAAAATAGATTAACAAAAATATCGAAACCACTTTAAAAATTTCAAGTGGTTTCATACCGAAAAATTTTTTCGTTTTTCGTTTTCCAAAGACTCGACTATCGAAATTGAAACCACTTTCGATCAGAATTGCTTTCTGTGACATGGCTGTATAATCGTCTTCTAGCTCACACTCGCTAGCTTGCTGCGGTCTATGTGTTTAATGCTTAAGATATACCATTTTATTTATTTATCTATTCAGTTGTTTGACTTTTCGTATTAGTCTAATTTTTAAGTCAACGACATTAATAAAAAAAAGTGCTTGACAATATCAATCACACCGTGGTTTCCGAATGCTCTCTGTATATCTGTATTCTGATTTAAAACTACACTGCCTGGTTGTATTTTCTATTCATTGCTAAAGGGTTGAGGTCTATCTAAGTCTACCTACTGTACTATTAACAGGATTGGTTGCAGTTCAACTCAACATCAAGTCAAGGTTTAATCTGCAACCAATACATATAAGTCCAATGAACACCTCTGCACTGGAATCAAAGTTGTTGGAGCTCCCATTATGTTTCTGGTCAGGCTCCGAGAGTTCATTTTTAACTTTTTGATATATTGGTTATTATTTCGTATCGAAGTTTATTCACTACCAAAAATTTCATGGGCCTCAAAACATCAAAAATTAGCAACTATTACGTGGTTACTGGTAATGGAATATATAAATGATCAATAATATCATTATTTCTTGTGTTATAAAATCATTATTAAATATAGTAAAACGATATGCATACATATATTTAGACCAAATTATATTTATAAAAGAAACAAAAATCTCTTTACCGAAAAAATTAAAATTAATTAAAAAATTACTTCGGTATCGCCTTTCGCACCTATAATAGGGATACACTTAAGTATCAACTTATCTCGTCAGATTTTGATCGCAAATATTTAGCTTGGATATTAATTTAAAATAACAATGAATTTATTGTATATAGGTATCTTGTTCAAATTTTCAAGAAAAAGGATAATTTTTCTTTTTCATTTTATAAATGCAACTATTTCAAATACTCATTAGAATTTCTATTAAAATAAGCATTAAGTAGTATAAGCATGAATAAATGTTTGCTATTGCTTTTGAATGCATGTAAGTATTAATTATAAAAATGTCGTTGCACACATAATTTAACATGCCACAAAGTGAAACAATCATTCAAAAATATTGAAAACAAAACATCAAATAACATACGAATAAAATACAATACAATATAAAAAATAATAATACAAAATAAAAAATAAAAACGTCAAACACATTTACTGACGTTCATGGTGTTAATTTTGTCTCAAAATCATATAATAAAAATATATTAGAAAAGAAAAAAATGTAATCAAAATTCAACAGTAATGAGTATGTGCACGAAAAATAAAAACAATTCTTTTTAAACATAAATTGACATAAGCAACTGCTCAAATTTACGCTATTCATTGTTGTAACATTTGTTGTAGTTGATTTTTTAATCATAAAAGGTATTCATTGCTATTTTTGCTGCTGCTAATTGTCATTACCAGATAAACATTCATCATGGTAACCTTTGAAAAAGTTTTAAATTCGGGCAGATGTTGTAAAAACAAAAGAAATAATATATTTTACAACATTTAAATCAAATAACAAAACACGTGCCTTTCAATAATAAATTAAAGGAATGCACGAGGGTGGACTAAAAATCAACCGCATGTAAAAAAGGATTTAAATTTTAATCAGCCAATTGCAACTGCATAATAAAACTTGACCAAACCATGTTAGTAGTAAATTAAAAAGTTTTAAAGTTATTTTTAATATTCACAACCATTTAATGCTAGATACGCACTTTAAAACGTGTTCACGCAACACGTTTAGGATTTAGGATTGTAGGATGTTCTCCCACAGTTATTGCGAATTGCAAAAAAATTTTAACAGAAGCCAGAAACACGAGGGTGCAAGCCAAAAATATCTCGCAACATCTCGATAAGAATACACCACATGGTAACATCGGACCTATTTGTCACTTCAACAAAGATAAAGCAGGACTTGGAGCTTGATGTTCATACCTCAACTATTCGACGACATCTTATAAAAAACAATTTATTATGTAGAAATCCAGGGAAAGTATAATTGCTGAATTCAAGACATGTACGCAACCGCCTTAAATTCGCAAGATTTCATGTTGATTGGCCTCAGTCTAAATTGCGCAATATTCTATGGACTGATAAATCCAAAGTTGTTCTTTTCAATAATCATGGCACCAGAAAATATGTAAGAGGACGAGAACGCAAGGAATACGATCCCAATTTGTCATGCCAAACACACCAGTAAAACGGCAAAAAAGTGGTTTGCCGAATATAAAATAGAGGTATTAAAATGGAACATCTTTGGATGTCAAAAAAGTTGTTTTTAGAGATAAACCGGGAAATGTAGAGCAATTGTGGACTTCTGTTAAGTCGGCTTGGAAAAATATTCCTATTGAGAGGAGCAAATCATTAGTTGACTCAATGCCTCGGCGTGACACAGCTGATAAAGGCTTTCCAACTAAATATTAAGGTACATCTAACATAATGAGATAAAATAATGTATCGCTTTTGACAAAAAAAATTTTGCAGATACATTTCTTAATGCTAATACTATTTTTTCCACACAAAATATCTTGCGTTTTTAAACAAACTATGATTTTTTCCTTTGAAGGATTAATATTTGTTTTGAAGTTTTTAATTTTTCAAATGTTTAGAGTTATGGTAATAAAATGTAACAAGCTTTTTTTACTTGAAAAAAATTAAAAAAATTCCTTTTTTACGAAAGTAAAATATTTTTAATACAGCGCTACTACTATATTTCACACAGCTGTAATAAAGTTTGTGATCGACCAATAAATCTTTTTAATTGTAAATAAGCATACCAAATAATCACGTTTTGCCATTCTGTTAACAAATCAATCTAAAATTGTAATATTTTTAAATTTATCTAGCAACCTTCGTATATTTTATACTGCATAACATCATGAAGAGCATTGTTTAAAATTAAAATGGTAAACAAAAATATCATATCACTTTATAGGAATCACCACATTAGTAAAATACATATAATGCTTCAAACCATAAAATAATTTTTTTTTTTTTTTGTAATTGTTATTTGATTTTGTATTAGTTTGTTCTCTGCTTTTTATAACAAACATGATTATTTATATTATTACACTGATCAACGCAAGTTTTGTTTCCTTTATATATATATATATATATACATACCAAACATATATATATATATATATATATATATATATATATATATATATATATATATATATATATAGGAAATTACTCATAACCAAAACAATCAGTCATTGATTTGGCAAAATTAGGATCTTTCAAGAGCTGCGTGATTTGTGGCCCATCAAAAATACCCATGGCTTGTCCTGATTACGCAATTTTATTTTAAAGTATTGATATACAGTTTTCACAAACTGTAATTAATAGGTTTTTGATATTTTTCAAATATATGTATATTCACCACAAATATAGCAAAAACAATTTGGATTAACCACACAACATCTTCTTAACGAAGCCATATCTAAAACATCAATAAAATATATTTTAGTGTAAAAAAAAAATAAGTTAAAGTACTTAGTAAATGAGAGTAGATAGCTGTAACTCAAAAACAAAAGCTGTTAGAAAATATTTGCAAAATGCCATATTTAAAAAATACGGGCCAAAACGATATGCATACATATATTTAGACCAAATTATATTTAAAAAAGAAACAAAAATCTCTTTACAGAAAAAAAAAAATTAAAATTAATTAAAAAATTACTTCGGTATCGCCTTTCGCACCTATAGGCCATATCTAAAACATCAATAAAATATATTTTAGTGTAAAAAAAATAAGTTAAAGTACTTAGTAAATGAGCGTAGATAGCTATAACTCAAAAACAAAAGCTGTTAGAAAATATTTAAAACATGTCATATTTAAAAAATACGGGCCAATTCGATACAAAAACAAAAAAGGAGCCCAGGAAACGGACAATTTTTTTTTTTTTTTTTTTTGTTTTGTTGAGCAGTGTTATCATCTAATATTTTTTACACATTGAGGTTAAATAAATAGCACAATAACAAAATGTATTAAGAAAAAGTAAATCATTAGAGAAATAAACGCAAATATAAGGAGTTTAGAGAAGCGAAATTTTGAGTGAAGAAAGCATGACAAACATTGATTTATTAAGAATCTAAGTTAATAAGTCATAAATAAATTTTAACACGTAAGGTTAAAATTATTTTTAACGATAACTTTCACTGTTAAACGTTAATTTGATCGACATTGATCAAGTTAACTATATGAAACCCCCTGTCGCAGCATATATTTTGCTGTAATAATAATTTTCACCTACACTATGCCACAAGAGTCTACGGACTACAATAAAAACTAAATTTTTTGATACAGTGACATGCAGAGTTGTAACATGGTTTAATACTCTTTCGTTCAATACTCTGTATTTTAAAGTTCAAATGAACTAAGTGTTTTTTGTTGTAGTCTATTAAAGGTACACATGTACTGTCTGTAACGTTGCGATTCTGAAAAAGTACGTTCCAATGTTGCCACCGATCCAAAAACTGCACCAAGAAAAGCATCTTTCAGGATGCATTGGCAGCTATTGCACTTCCTCTGGTTGCTCTTCACAGCAAATTCGGGAATGCCGCGTGTTGACATACCCATCGAGCCGAAAAACAAATTTCGTCGCTTAAGATAATTTTTCGATAAAACACATCTCACACACAGCAAGAATTTTAATTTATTTGATTGCAAACATTGTTGTTAGTATATTCATGGCAAAATGCACACCTTATTGAGCATTTTTGGCTTTGCCACGTCACAATTTTTTTTTTACACTGAAAAACTAAATTACTGTTATATATGTATAACAAAAAAATTCATGTATTTATTTTATTATTATTATTATTATTTTATTTAATAAAAAACTTAAACTCAACTATTTTTTCATACTAAAAAATACATACATACATACATACATACCATAAGTTAAAAAAAAAACATAAAAACCTAAAATAAATTGAATTACAAAAGTCTGCGGATTAAGACGTTTTATAATTTTTCTATAACTCCTTCACCCTTGCTTAAATTTACACCACTATTTAGTCTATTAAGCATCGAAGACGCCAGTTTTTTTCATAAATTCTAGGGAAGACTTCTCCCATTCTTTTGTTAGAATTGACTAGCGGTGTTAAACAGATGAAGGATTTGTATTTAGTTCCTAAATATGCCCACAATTGTTTTATAACGATAAGTTGAGGAGGTTGAAGTGGATACTCTAACTATGGTTTGACGTTATGTAACACACCACACCTTATCAACAGAGAAGAACGCTTGAGGTTCATGTCATGCATAGGATATAGTCACTGTCCAGATACAGCTTTTCGGCGCTTGGAAAAAATTTATTGTTTTAAATGTCGAGGTACACACGTTCATTCATTACTCCATCTATGAACTTAATTAACCCTATCTACACCATTTGACGACATGAACCCCCATATCAGAACTGTTCAGCCCTGTGTTTGACAGTATATCTTAGGTTTTTTGTAGCTAAAGCACACTTCTGAAAACGTTAAATTTACATCCAAAAAGTTCCAAAAAGTTTGTACCAGATAAATGTGTTTCTGGATACTTGAGTACAAGCAATTTTTGCAAATACTCGTATATTGAAATTCATAGTCCCCCTTAGATTATATATTTTAAGTTAAATTTTGGTAAATAGTTATTACAATTGCTCTGGCATTTTTTAATATATTTTCATTATTTATGAAATAATGCAAAAAAAAATTATTTTCAATTTTATTATTTTTAGAAATATTTGTTTTAGTTTCACTTAAATTAAAGTATATTATGATTATATTAAGTTTTATTCCTTATTTTGTTATTAAAGCTTCATATTCATAAAAATAAAGAAGATATCAAAACAATTTTAAGTAGAATTCAATAAAATGCTATTCGCAAACGAACTTTAACTTAAAATTCAAATTTTATTACACACGTAAATAAACTTTGGAATTGATTTGACCCTATTTTAAAGCTTTTTTAAGAACATTATTGTACAGAAGTAATCATGAAATCTAAAACTAAAACAAATGTTAAAAATAATGGACACGTTATATTTATACTTTGATAATTTTAAATATAAACTATTACCCGAATTTCAAAATGTAAAACGAAAGTTTACAAAAGTGGAAGTGACCGTTTCTCCATACAGGATAAGCGGTTCAAATCTTTTATTTTTAACAATAATATCGTCCTGCAAATCATTCAGTCAAAGAGCACTTTTTTAATCTTCTTTTTTAATTAAATAAATAAAAGAAAATAATTTTTTTATACAATTTTAAAGAAAGAGGTTTCATTTGTTAAGACAAACAAACAAAGGGAATTTTAACCGTAATTCTTTTAGAAAAATAACAAAATTTAAGTAAATAAATTCTTAACATTGTACGAATACGCAAATACTAAATATGAATAAGAATTAAAAAAAAAACTAAATTTTCTAAATTAATAAAAAAAAAAATATTAGAAAAATTTAGTTCTGATCTTAATCTTAAAAAATTAATTACGCTTAATCTACGGGGATTCAAACTTAACAATATTTTTTAGCAAACTATTATGAATGAGCCACAGTCGTGCTAATAATTTCGCCACAACTATTATTTGCAACAAATATAGTTGCTTTAAAACTTTATACATTTTTAACAAATTTTTACACTACATTAAACATTTTTAATTACAAATACTACAAATTCTATTGTTATTTGTGGTTATTTTTGTCAATTACATATTTGTTTAATTATAAATGTTCAGTGTGTGTAAAAAACCTCTGGGGAAATTGACACACAACTTTGTAATTCGTCACAAGTTATTTTGCTTTTTGTAAATTTAAAAAATAATGATTTAATGTATATATTTTTTTAAATTATAATACAATTACAAATTATATTATACTTATTACGTGCAGAGTAACTAAGACCATACGCTCAGTATAACACGCTGATGGGCAATGACATTACCCACTAGCCCACCGGTGTGCAAAATAGGACAAAATAGGAAAACTTTGGAAATGATACTATTTTTCTGATCGAGTACAACAAGAATCCGTTTTTGAAATTTTCAAAATACCTTCAAATCTTTAGCTACGAGTAAAAACACAGTTTGTTACCTTCATGCACTTATAAGATAATAACTTAACTGAGGATATCCAATCCTGTTTTTACATGGTAGATACGTTACGATGAAAAAAACGTATAAAAAACGTGTAAAAAAAATCGTGTAAAAAAGGATATGAAGAATAAAAAAATGGGAAGTGGTTCCATATGCTTCAACTCTTTATAAAATATGAATAAATGCTTCATAAAAAAATACCTTTTATAAAAGTTTTTATATAAACCATGTTAAATTTGTATGTTAATTTGTTTTATAAAAACAAAAGACAATTCAAATCTCAAAGTAATACACATCGCACTTGATAAACAAGAGAATATTAAACCAAAATTTTAAAATTTTCAGTAGGGGTGAAAAACTGTTTGTGGTTACATTTTAAGAGAATTTGAAAATTCTAGTAAACAAAAAAATTATACCTTTTTTATGAAAATATACGATACATGTCTATTTCCAGTTTTTTATTAACTCAAAATAATAACTTTTTGGTGATATAAAGATAGACACTACACTATCACAATAATCGGTATACGTTGAAATTTTTACAGTATATAGATATTGATGTTGTTAGTTGAAAGTGAAATTTTAAGAATTTTGAGTTAATACCCTCTTGTTGATCAAGTGCGATATATATAGTTATTAGCTTATAAGTGTTCGAAGGTACTAAAAACCAGTTTTTTGACCGTAACTCAGGATTTTGGAGGTATTCTTAAAATTTAAAACCAGATTCTTATTGTATTCGACAGCATCTTAAAAATGGGATCAGGTATTTTTACTTCATTCTTTTTATTGGCATAGTTTTTTTGTCTTGTACACTTTTTTTGACGCGTATTAGAGTAGCTTTTGTTTTTTTTATATATGTTACTTAAGTTGTTGAAAGAATTTTGTTGGTGTTTTTTTATGGATTTTGTAAGCCTTAAATACAGTCCTAAAGACTAAAATAAAATCTTCATTCTAGAAAAATAGAGTGTACACTCATTTTTGATGTATATAAGATGAAGAAAGTTTTTCCTTCTATGTTCCTTTTCAAGAATGTCGAAAATACTTTCCTTTTCCCAAGGACTAAAATAGAATAAAAATTTTCTTTGTCAAAGAAAACATCTGTTAGTTAACACTCAATTCAAGTTGTCCATATTAGCCGTTCAAGAGATATTTGAAAGTAATCAAATAAAATGTTCAAAATATGTATGTATATAAAATTAAGATACTTATCTACTCAAAGTGTTAAATTCAATATTTTTAGAGAAAGCTATACAAACTTTTTGTGTTAAGAATAAAATAATAATTTAAGGTAATTGTATTAAAAATAGTTTCTATTATTTCATCCTTTTGCAGTTTTTTATATGATAGCCTGCATTAAAATAATTTTTAAATTGTAGTTACACAAAGATAACAATTTATTAAATACTATTATTTCATGTAAAGCCAACAAGTTCTTTTCAATTAAACGCCCTGTTTGATACAAATCGTAAAACACCATGTTTGACTTCTGAAGCACAGTTGGATCACTTCTTAAAACACAAATGTCGCAATTGTTAAATATGCACTAAACAGCAATAGCAAATGATCATTTATTTGAACTCTTATGTATACTTTAAGTATTTTTTAACAGTATGCCACAAATGGTATGAATAAAAAAAATCAAAATACAGATATATAGTAAAGGAAGCAATTTCGAAAAAAAAGGTAAATACAAAATTTTAAAAATGAAAGTATTTTTCAAAAAGTGTTTTGTTTTCTATACATTGTTGCACTTTATAGTATTTTATTTTAACATTCGATTTAGGTTTTGCTTTTATTTTATTTCTTTGCTTTTTTTCTCCTGTCCTGTGTTTCTTTAACTCAAATGCAATAGTTACAAAATACGCTAAAAATAACATGTAAAAGGATTACATCACTTGACAAAATACTATAAAAACGGGGTGGGTTTTTAGTATTTCAAAGCTTTTTTTACATTAATTCGCTTATGTGGAACATATCTTGTAAAAAAAATGTTTGAAACTGAAATAAAATAAAATCAGGACGTTTGCTTTTGTTGACACATTGTAATACATTAACGGCTTTTAATATAAGCGAAAAAGTTGTTTAAAAATAGAACAAAAAGGTTGGTGGTCATTTATGTCTAATGCTTAGTGCAATACAATTATATTCGCACATAGGTTAAGGGTGTAATCTTGCAACGCCTTCTAAAGTAGCATAAAAACTCTACCCAAAAGGGTTCTTATTTTCTATAAACAGTTACCTTAAGCTTTTTTCCTAATAGAATCAAAGAGACTAAAGTAATTGCCGTTAAGCCCAATAAATCCTCCGATTATTTATCTTCATACCATCAAATAAGTTTATTGGGCCGACCATCCAGTATGTCATAAAATTTGATGTATTGAAGATATTGATAGAAGAGTAATCCTTATATATAGCGAAAATTGTTCAGACCATGAAGTGCTCCAAAACTAAAGTAATTAATAAGATCCAGTGAAAGAAAACTACTGAGACTATGAAACGAAAGCGTAGAACAACTGTCAGTTTCGATAAACTTTTAATTCGTACTTCAAAGATTAATTTCTTCAAATCATCGAAAAGCCTCAAGAATGAATTTATTCTCCTGTTTCAAGTCGCACAATAAGAAAAAAAAAACTTATGGACACTAGACTTATGGGTAAGAGTGCTCGAAATGTATCATTTCTCAGCAAATAGAAGCAACACCTGCCATGTAATAGTTAAAGCGACATGCTATGGTCTGAGGAAATGAAGATTAATATGTTTGGAACAAATGCAAAATCGTATTGACGAACATATTTTAGTTACAATTCATACTTTGAGTTTAATAAATAGAAATTTAAGAAACTGTTAATCTATGTCTCTATATAACTATAAAAATTTAGAGACGTCTAACAACCTGTGTCGAACAAATTTTTGCAAATGTGACTTTAACTATGTACATCTTGTGACCTCCATATTTACTCTTAGAATTTGACGATAGTATCGATAGTGAAAAAAAAAACTATCGATGGTCGATTGCTTTGCAGCTCTATCTCCAATGCCAATCAAAAAATGTGAATTGTTTAGTGCAGATGGCTAAATACAATATCAGCACCAAACTGTACAGCAAGCATGTATACATGCATGGACAAAAATGTTATAAGACTTGAAAAAGCTTATAAGACCAATCTTTTTACTCATATCCCGCAAAAACTATTCAGATGCGTTACGGAAAATCAATTTAGGAGGCGAGGTTTCGTGGTGCCACCCTGCGCAACCTACCTATCTACCGAATATGTCTTACAGAATCAACAGTTCGATCTTCATCTAAAGTTAACAGTTAAAAAGTTATGTTTAAAGCAGGGTTGGCAACCCACTGGGTAACCCAATTAATACCATCGGGTTTTTAATTTGTACTCAAAATACGTAAATTTTAATTATTTATATTTTGAGTACAAATTAATTAATTAATTAATTGAATAAACTGTTTACATCTTCTCCCCACTGAGCCAATGTCCGAATCCCGTCTCAGGAAAACTTATCGTCTTTTGAGGCTATCCACTTTGTAGCTGATTTTATATTGCTTTAAACGAAATGATTCGGTGATACTTATGCCAAAAGATATTGTATCCGTCGAAACAATCAACAGTCAGAAGCAGCAATGTTCGGGATATACGGCGGGTGCGAACCTTTTTAACACGCTTATAATACACTGTTCAAACGAAGTAATTGCAGTCTGCTCCGATCACCGAGTTTTAGCAGCTAATAGTACGGAATACCGCCTTGATCCCACTAAAAGTGCAAAATTGCATTATAAATACTAAAACAACGTAATTGTACTAACAAACAAAAAATATCGTCGAAATTTGGAGTTGTTATAAAACCCAAAAAAAAAACCATCAAAAACGCTATAAAACCCGGTGGATTGGGTTTTTGCCGACCCTGGTTTAAAGTGATAAGATTGGGAGGAAGTACATGAGATTCCTCTTTCTGCATTGCGGTTAAAAATTTATGAAAATCAATAATGTGTTCAGTCTATTTCAACAACAATTGTAAAACAACAAAAACAATTGTAATTGTATCAAAGAATACAATTTAGAAGATATACTAAAAATTCAACTACGCGTCTCAATTGATGCTATTAGAGATAAAGATCGTATAACTGAAGTACCCAGTACTATCAAATTTGAATCTTGTTTCTAATAGGCAAAAGATTTACTGGTTTTTTATTACAATAATAAGACGAATACTGGACCGCTTTAGTGTGATGGTCGAAATTTTGATTTGATGTCCATCAAGTAAACAGCATATTTTTACGATATTCAGATACTACGATCGTACCGCTGAGCTGGCCTCATTGCAAATATTTTAAAGGTTTAAAGGTTTTCTGCTTTATATTTAGAAATTTCCATTAAAACGCATGCAAAGCAAAAGTCAGTTCCACACAAATTTATATTTATGTCAAGACTGGCTGGGCATATAATTATTAAAACAATTTAAAGCATAAGCTTATTCTGCTCAGAATCCATTTTGTTTTAAGAAAAACGTAATGACAATAAATCCTTTTTCCATTTTCAACTATTGCTGCCTACGCTTACTTACACTGGCATATGATTTTATGGTACTTTACCATCATTTTTGATATATTTATGATGTATAACATGGATGGATGGTTAAGGAAACCAAACACAAACACATCCATAATATATCGCATGTGTTTGTATTTTGGGAGCGGCAATTATTTACTGTAAATGCTGTTTTTCTTTTCTTGCTGCTGAAATAAAGTTAATCCGATAAAAAACATAAAATATCGGGTGTTTTTTTTAATGTTCATAACGTTGAGTTGACAGCACTGCTTTATTTGACAACCGATTTAACAGCCGATAGTTGCTTTTTGTTTAGTTTGGTTTGCCTTTATTACATTACATTATAGGCCAGAGACAATTGAACACCTGGAAATCAATATGATATGCTGTGAAAAGTTAATGAAAATTGGTGTTCAAAATTGCGCCGAGTACGCGCCAGCCGTAAAATAAAGCCCGTTTCATTGATATAGAAATATACATCTTTGTTTTATTATGATTTAAACTTGTACAACTGTAAAAAACATCCGATAGAAATAAAATATTCAATTTTAATTGAGGGGAGAATTTTAATTGCTCGATTATTTTTCTTATGGCATTAAATGACTTAAAAGTTTTATCGATATCCTTTAGGGCATGAAGATTCAACCAACATTATTATAGTTATTCAACCATTCAACCCTTAAAAATTTATTAAGGCGTAATAATAAAAACTAAACAAAATAAAATACTGAGTGGGTGGTATCATAAGAAGTCGTATAAAGTATTTTTGGTTTTAAACGGATTGGTATAAAGGGTGGGGTTGAAGTAAAAGCAAGCTTTTAAGTTTTTGTAATTTAAGTATGTGTATTGTTTGGATTATTTGCTTATTTTTTATTTTGTTGGCAAAAGTATTATAAAAATTAAATTTTAATTGAATTTTTTTTTTAACATCTTAAGAAAATTCTACAAAAAGGGGCTACACATTTTTATTTGTCGTATTAAAAATTACATACTATATTCTTACTTCACTGCTAATACTGCAATAAGTACAATAAACAGAATCGGGTGCAGCTCATTGACTGAGAGAAGTCTCCGTGTTCCTTCATGGAATGTTTCAAGGGGGTATATCTCGGTTCACAAGGACTTTTGGGTCATGGGATAAAAACTCGTGAATTCCTTGATGGAATACCTTTCCACCAAATAGGTCCAATTCCCCCAGAATTTTATCTTTTACCCAATTTTTCTAATATCTTATGTGTCTATGGCCAAATATGGCCTTTTTCAAGGGGGTATATTTTGGTCCACAAGGACTTTTGGGTCATGGGGTAAAAACTCGTGAATTCCTTGATGGAATACCTTTCCACCCAAATAGGTCCGATTTCCCAGAATTTTATCTTTTACCCGATTTTTCTAATATCTTATGTGTCTATGGTCTATGTAGGTCCGATTCCCCCAGAATTTTATCTTTTACCCGATTTTTCTAATATTTTATGTGTCTATGGCCAAATATGGCCTTTTTCAAGGGTGTATATCTCGGTCCACAAGGACTTTTGGGTCATGGGGTAAAAACTCGTGAATCCCTTGATGGAATACCTTTCCCAAATAGGTCCGATTCCCCCAGAATTTTATCTTTTACCTGATTTTTTTAAATTTATTTTATATTACTGTATGCTTTTATAAGACTACAATTTGTACAATAACAATAAATATTTTACATTTTCATTAGTAAATATTTTAGAATTTCTTCATTCACATTACTTTTTTAGATTTTAATGTTTTTTAATTAATTATCTTTCAAATTAAAATATAACACCTAAAAAAATTTAGCCTCGTAAAGTTAAATTCTTTTTTGCAATGTTAAAGTCTTTTATTTCTACTGTTATTGAAAAAAGAATATAACTTACGAAGCTAACTTCACACTTTTTCATGTTAAATAACAGTGACTGTTAAAATTACAAAAATGTTAAAAAAAAATTTAACTTACGAAGCTAACTTCACACCCTTGTGTTGACCACACCCTTGTTTTTAGAAGAAAATATAAAATAAAAACAAACAAAATTAAGTTTTATGTAGGGCGTTATACCATAACGTCACTGTGTAATATCAGTTGTTTTAGGTTATAGTCAGCATGGTATACATTCTTCACATTGATTGCCTATTGAATGATTAGTTTAATTTGTGTTTAGTTCGGTGCCAATAGGCTTGCCAGACGTACAGTTTTTATCAATACATGTACTGATTTTTGTTTAATATGCTGATTTATGCTTAACATCTAAATCAGTACACTAATGTACTGATTTTTTTCATGTTTGTACTTTGATTTTTGTCTTCAAATTTTAAAATCATTTGATATAATTTATTTATTTTCTTCGAAACACCCAATCTTTTAAGTCAAAAAAATAGTGGACTGAACCAAAAGAACTGGCTGAAGTAGTGCTACAGTAAGTACAGTAGTTAAGGCTACGTTTCGGAAAATTGTGCCAACAAGCTCTTTAAACTTATATTTACTGATTTTAAAATTGCATCAGTTTTTTTTTTTTGCGGAGGAACGAAGTATTATAGAATTATCATAAAAGTATTGGCTAAGTATTCTGTGAAAATGTTATTAAATTAGAAAATACAAGTTTTTGTGCAGAATTGGCTAACCTCAAGTTTAAATGCAAATGAATGAAAATGTTTTGTGAAGCTAAAAAAGTAAATGCATTTAGCTTTTTGATAAAAGGAATATCAAATCTTAATGACATGTGATTCTGTTTCATATACCAACACGTTAACTTTGATTAACTCCAACAATCTAGACTTTACAAAAATTGTGCAGCAATTTTTCGAATAAGAAACCTAGGAAGCCAACTTAGGTTTTGTGCATAATTTAAGTACTGTTATATCATCCAGTTTAAAAAAAAAAAAAAAAAAAAAAAAAAATGAATTAGTCTTTAGTAACTGTTGTAACTGGGAGAAGGGCTTGAGATGAAGAATAATTAATTTGAAAATCTGAATGCTTTCAGTTTAGGTTCTGATAACTAGTTTAATTTTTTGAAGTGAAGATAGGAGATAAATGAACCGTTATAAACAAAATCTTGAAAGCAAATTGATAGTAAAATCAAATTTTGGTTATTAAGGGTGTATTTTAAGCCCAATATAACTCTCGGGCTCATGGTGGACATGGTGTAAACGAGATGGCGCTATGTGACATAAGACTACTCCAAGCCATACACTATAAATATGGGTATGGATCTGATAATTGGCCTCCAAGATCTTACAAATTGACACTTCTCGATTATTTCCTATGTAGGCACGTAAAGTCACTGGCTTACACGGACTAGCAAAAATTGATGCTCGAAAAATTGGCCTAAAATTGTACGTTTAGAATGCGCTTCGTCTAGAATAGCCGGAGTCCATATGACCAAAATCATTTTGATATTTTAATGCCAGTATTGATTTTTCGAATTAAAAAAATTGTTCAGATTAAAATTTAATTTTTTGTGTTATTTTTAACAATTTAATTTCTATCGGCCTTAAAAAAGCCTCATACATGTAGTGAATTTTGCAATTGTTTAAAGTTAAAGTACAAAAAAGTGATAAATATATTTATTTAACTTATTTGTTGAATAGTTTTTTTTTTGTTTTTTGTTTTGAAGTTATACCATATATTGAATTTTGCTTTATATAATAAAATTCGATTACCTTTTTATCAAATGTACTGATTTTTTTTCCGTTATGTACTAGGATTCTTTGATATCAAATCTGGCAACCCTAAGTGCCAAATAATTTACAAATAATCTAAACCTTGTAGATAAAGGTAAATATTTGTTTTAATACAATTACATATTTTGAAACAAAAATTTTAAACAATTTAATAATAATTTATTTTTTAATTATAATTAATTTTGAAAACTTACATTAACATAAACATTAAAAGGCAACAAATTAATGATCATCTATTTGGCATTCTTACCTGAAAATAGATAAATAAAAAATGTGAAATTAATTATTTATGTATGTATGTCTATGCAAATAATAATTTATTAAAATATATTATATTATATTTTCTCCATACGGTTCTAATTTCGCCTTAAAATTTATTTATTTTGGAGAACAAAAAAGTCTATTTTAAAACAATATTAGTCCAAATGTTTTGGGAAATGATTTTTAGAGATAAATGAAAAAACAAAATATTTTAAAATAAATCATCTAATAATAACAATAAATCATATAAAATGTGGCATTTCTTTAGTACGATTACCAATCAATATTATTTTTTTTTTTTCTATATGTAATTTAATATGCTGCACTTTCATTCCATTTAATCTCTAATTGCTATTGTATGAAAAATCTTTATACAGTTTTTTATTATTGAAAAAAAAAAAGAATCATTAAGAGTCTTACAAGTTGTTGTTATGGGTAAATGGATTTCAATAGCCTTTTAGAAAAATATATAATTTTCATGACTATTTTATATTTAATTAAAATTATTGCTTTATCGTTTTGTATTGCACCGAGAACATTAACAAAAACATTAAAAAAAAAAAATTCATATATTGAATATAAAAGATAAAGTATTTTAAACAAAATATTTTTCTTTACATTCACAATTTTCCCATGGTTAGAGTGAATATTTTCTTTATTGCTTTCAGATTTTTCACATTAATATTGCTGAAAGTTATTCTATACATTTTAATTCAATTTAATGTAGTTGCTTGCGAATTGAAAATAAAAGGTCAAAAAATTCTATGAAACATTGGTTATTACCCATCTTCTACGCGATTAGTATACTTACTTATAAAATAAGAAAAAAAAATTCTAAATGTTCTGAATTATGAAAAAGTAGTTATCTTAAAATCAAACAAAACACTTATTATAGTGAAACAGAATTCAACTGACCAGTAACTTGTATGTTAGATACTTAGATTTAAATTGGTTTACCAGCAAAGAATTCAAGATATTCAGTAAAAATGACATATGGTTCAGCAGGTCAATGGTATGTGCAGTACAGTCAACACCACAATGGATGAATTTCTAGTTATCCGACCAGTTCGAGCCATTTTTACATTTTTGCTGCAGTTTTTGTTGTAATTTTGTTGAATCTGTAAAATTGTATCCAGAGAGCATTTACTGTCGATTCTATAAAACAAAGGT
The DNA here is from genome assembly GCA_023159175.1 of Wohlfahrtia magnifica. Taxonomy (NCBI): domain Eukaryota; kingdom Metazoa; phylum Arthropoda; class Insecta; order Diptera; family Sarcophagidae; genus Wohlfahrtia; species Wohlfahrtia magnifica. The sequence goes on along the minus strand of JAKWBJ010000313.1, from coordinate 55,291 downwards.
TTCCTAAGCCATTTGCGGACATGCATTCCCATACTATAATGTTTCCGGGAAATTTAACCGTACGTTTGAGGCAATCCCTTTGATATGCTTATAGTAACTTATAGTAAATTTGAGATGTCAGTAACAATCACAGTAAAGTTATACGGAGCAAAAGCGAGGCGAGAATTGCCTGGAACTTACGTTTAAATTTCCCGAAGATGATACGGGTATATCAATTTATTTGTTGCCATCAAGTGACAAGTTTAGTTACATTCGACGAACACATGTTTCAGCAAGATGGAACTTCAACTCACGCCTCTAAAACTATAAAAATGGTTTCAGGACAATAACATCAATGCTTTGGAGTGGCCATCGTCTAGTCAAGACTTGACTCCCATCGAGTCAATTTGGGCTATTATGAAAAAACGGTTAAAAGCTGATCCCCAAACAACAATGTCAGGCCCAAAAGAAAAATACAGGAAATATGGGATTCTATTACTCCTCAAGAATGCGCTGACATGATAGAATTCATGCATAGACGAGTAGTTGCAGTTATCAATGCCACGGGTGATATTACTCAATATTAATTTCAATTTTTAAAACAGTAAGAAATTATAATGGTCAAAATTTGTACTAAGGTACCTGAATTTCATATTTTATTAAAGTAGGTAAAGGGATGAACTAAATTTTATATTTGTGGTTTAATAAAGAATTTATTTCTGTTAAAAAAAAATTATAATTATATTTTAACCTGGCCCATAAAATGGATGATAAGTAAATAATAAACGAAAATCTCATAGGGTACGAAACTAAAGTTGGTAGAGTAATATACCTTCGATAACTATTTAGTTCTCTTGAATCGATTGTGGAATAGACTTTATCTTTTACGTAGCCTCAGAGAAAATAGTCTAAAGGTTTTAAATATCAAGAACTCGGTGTGATCAACTCTTCGAGAAATCAAATGATAAGCAATTTTTCACTCACCGGTATCGTCACTTGTTTGGCATATACTCGTAGCATCATCTAATATAAAAACGTCGTCCACAGCAATATCTTCCGGTTCCAGCAACATAAAATAATTAATCATTATTCAATAGCGCCATCAATTCACCGTAAGAGGTATTTGTTTAATTTTCTAAAAAAAAAGGTCCCATGACCGCACCAAACAGTCATTCATTCGTTGAGGATGGAGGCTTTTCAATGTGTGTGAAGATAAATTCGAATTTGAAAACCCAAGACACCAACCTTACTTTTTTAACATACACAAATTTTGCGTTAACAGAGTACTGTTAAGAGATTAACAGTGATTACATACAAAATGTAAAATATCGTCAGAGGATAAGTGAATATTTCGAGAAAATATGAAGGTGCTCCCATAAACCACTATATACAAATGTTTGTGCCAACGGTCCTGTCTAGAGCCCATATAGTGGTATGTCTGGAAAAATGACTGGATTTGAGAAAATCGAATTTTAAAAAATCGCCTTTTTGAAAAATCCGAAATTTCTTGGGAGGATGAGTGGCTATTTCTCTAAAATATGGAAGTGCTCCCCTATACCACTATATACAAATGTTTGTGCCAAGGGTCCTGTCTAGAGCCCATATAGTGGTATGTCTGGAAAAATCACCGGATTTGAGAAAATCGAATTTTAAAAAATCGCCTTTTTGAAAAATCTGAAATTTCTTGGGAGGATGAGTGGCTATTTCTCTAAAATATGGAAGTGCTCCCCTATACCACTATATACAAATGTTTGTGCCAAGGGTCCTGTCTAGAGCCCATATAGTGGTATGTCTGGAAAAATCACCGGATTTGAGAAAATCGAATTTTAAAAAATCGCCTTTTTGAAAAATCCGAAATTTCTTGGGAGGATGAGTGGCTATTTCTCTAAAATATGGAAGTGCTCCCCTATACCACTATATACAAATGTTTGTGCCAAGGGTCCTGTCTAGAGCCCATATAGTGGTATGTCTGGAAAAATCACCGGATTTGAGAAAATCGAATTTTAAAAAATCGCCTTTTTGAAAAATCTGAAATTTCTTGGGAGGATGAGTGGCTATTTCTCTAAAATATGAAAGTGCTCCCCTATACCACTATATACAAATGTTTGTGCCAAGGGTCCTGTCTAGAGCCCATATAGTGGTATGTCTGGAAAAATCACTGGATTTGAGAAAATCGAATTTTAAAAAATCGCCTTTTTGAAAAATCTGAAATTACTTGGGAGGATGAGTGGCTATTTCTCTAAAATATGGAAGTGCTCCCCTATACCACTATATACAAATGTTTGTGCCAAGGGTCCTGTCTAGAGCCCATATAGTGGTATGTCTGGAAAAATCACTGGATTTGAGAAAATCGAATTTTAAAAAATCGCCTTTTTGAAAAATCTGAAATTTCTTGGGAGGATGAGTGGCTATTTCTCTAAAATATGGAAGTGCTCCCCTATACCACTATATACAAATGTTTGTGCCAAGGGTCCTGTCTAGAGCCCACATAGTGGTATGTCTGGATAAATCACTGGAATTTGAGAAAATCGAATTTTAAAAAATCGCCTTTTTGAAAAATCTGAAATTTCTTGGGAGGATGAGTGGCTATTTCTCTAAAATATGGAAGTGCTCCCCTATACCACTATATACAAATGTTTGTGCCAAGGGTCCTGTCTAGAGCCCATATAGTGGTATGTCTGGAAAAATCACTGGATTTGAGAAAATCGAATTTTAAAAAATCGCCTTTTTGAAAAATCTGAAATTTCTTGGGAGGATGAGTGGCTATTTCTCTAAAATATGGAAGTGCTCCCCTATACCGCTATATACAAATGTTTGTGCCAAGGGTCCTGTCTAGAGCCCATATAGTGGTATGTCTGGAAAAATCACCGGATTTGAGAAAATCGAATTTTAAAAAATCGCCTTTTTGAAAAATCTGAAATTTCTTGGGAGGATGAGTGGCTATTTCTCTAAAATATGGAAGTGCTCCCCTATACCACTATATACAAATGATTGTGCCAAGGGTCCTGTCTAGAGCCCATATAGTGGTATGTCTGGAAAAATCACCGGATTTGAGAAAATCGAATTTTAAAAAATCGCCTTTTTGAAAAATCTGAAATTTCTTGGGAGGATGAGTGGCTATTTGTCTAAAATATGGAAGTGCTCCCCTATACCACTATATACAAATGTTTGTGCCAAGGGTCCTGTCTAGAGCCCATATAGTGGTATGTCTGGAAAAATCACCGGATTTTAGAAAATCAAATTTTAAAAAATCGCCTTTTTGAAAAATCCGAAATTTCTTGGGAGGATGAGTGGCTATTTCTCTAAAATATGGAAGTGCTCCCCTATACCACTATATACAAATGTTTTTGCCAAGGGTCCTGTCTAGAGCCCATATAGTGGTATGTCTGGAAAAATCACCGGATTTGAGAAAATCGAATTTTAAAAAATCGCCTTTTTGAAAAATCCGAAATTTCTTGGGAGGATGAGTGGCTATTTCTCTAAAATATGGAAGTGCTCCCCTATACCACTATATACAAATGTTTGTGCCAAGGGTCCTGTCTAGAGCCCATATAGTGGTATGTCTGGAAAAATCACTGGATTTGAGAAAATCGAATTTTAAAAAATCGCCTTTTTGAAAAATCTGAAATTTCTTGGGAGGATGAGTGGCTATTTCTCTAAAATATGGAAGTGCTCCCCTATACCACTATATACAAATGTTTGTGCCAAGGGTCCTGTCTAGAGCCCATATAGTGGTATGTCTGGAAAAATCACCGGATTTGAGAAAATCGAATTTTAAAAAATCGCCTTTTTGAAAAATCTGAAATTTCTTGGGAGGATGAGTGGCTATTTCTCTAAAATATGGAAGTGCTCCCCTATACCACTATATACAAATGTTTGTGCCAAGGGTCCTGTCTAGAGCCCATATAGTGGTATGTCTGGAAAAATCACCGGATTTGAGAAAATCGAATTTTAAAAAATCGCCTTTTTGAAAAATCTGAAATTTCTTGGGAGGATGAGTGGCTATTTGTCTAAAATATGGAAGTGCTCCCCTATACCACTATATACAAATGTTTGTGCCAAGGGTCCTGTCTAGAGCCCATATAGTGGTATGTCTGGAAAAATCACTTGATTTGAGAAAATCGAATTTTAAAAAATCGCTTTTTTGAAAAATCTGAATCTGAGTGGCTATTTCTCTTTGGCCAAAAAAGCTAACTCAGGACGAACTAATAATTCTTCAGTTTTGCGAACTGTGTTGTTGGACAACACAAAGTAAAACCCTAAACTTTAATACACATGTTCAGTATTTATCTCTTGAGCAGAAAATTCACGAGTCTCTTTAGCCTTGGGAAAAGACAAATCACAGGAGATTAATCGAAACATTATTCTTGCATTGTTTTGGTGAAAGCATTAAAGTGATTAAAAAGTGATCATTGGTTGTATAAAATTCTCGCAAACGGCATAAAACTGCTTGGTAATACTTCTTGCTTTTTTTTCACAGTAATCAAAGAAAACAGAAAGCAAAACTTTGGCGTGCTTTTTTGCTACTCTTCTCGGCCTCTTTGAAAGAGCTTATACTACCATAAAATTTTTTTTCTTCCGAGGCTATTGTGGCATTTCAAATTTATATTCATCATATCTTTATGCTTGCAACAAACTAACAAAGCATACTACAAAATTAAATCATTGAACCTAAATATCCCACGAAACTCATAGAAATTTTATTTTTTTAATAGAATTTTTAAAATAAAAATAAATTCTTCTAAACTTTCCTTTTATCTATTCCAAACTGAAGTAAATAAAATAAAAATATTTTTGTTGGAAGGAGTTCTTTCTTAGCATAAGAATTAAAAAAATGTCTAAACTATTTTTATAAATGGAATTAATTAATCATATTCTATAAGAACTAGTTATCCTGTTTTATGCTAAATCACTTAGTTCTGTGTTATATTAATTAAGTAGTGTCGTATTTTTCACAATTTCATTATTTAAAGGTGTTATAATCAGTAAATTTTAAGTTTCCATTGTGTCTGAAGTACTATGTACAAGTACTTAAGATAAGTCAGGTAAAAAGAATATAAAAAAGTTAATAAAGAAAAACAAAACTTTAGTACATTTTTCATTTACCCGTTGATAAACGTAAAATAAACCCGTGATCAATGACATTACGGAAAACAAAGAAAGCTTATTTAAAAGTCAACAAAGACACTCTGCCACTAAAAATAAATAAACAATAAAAAAAAAAAACTTAAACAAAGGAAACAATATTCGATAAATTAAGGAAGAACTTTAAGTACCAACAACAGCAGGAAAAAATTGTTAATGGAAAGAAACGCTGGCAAGAAAAGAACAACAGCTAAGTCAAGCTAGTAACCAACCATTCAACTTTTTCTAAAATTTTTTTTCATTAACAAAAGGTTTTCACAGTAAAAACAATGAAAAAACTGAACTGGTAAGACGACGATGACTCTTAAGTATGTTCAGGCACCACTAAAAAATATTTTCTTTTTTAGCTTTTTTAACTAGACACTAACAAATAACACATACTCTTATACATATAATATGAAGAAAGAGTTTTAGTTTTTTTTTTTTAATTCATCACAAAAAAAAAAAACAATTTTTATGTCAAGTTTTGTCGGCTTAAAGTAAATTAAATATTTCATTTAGCTCTTCATTGCAAAAAAGACCAGTCGCTTTGGTAATATATACTCAGTAGTCGTCTGTCTGTGGCTCTAATCGCCTTAACAATCACTTTAAAACAATTAACAAGTTCAAATTAACATTCATTGGCCTCCTAGTTGAATAGCCTGAAATGCCATCGTCTGTTAAATACACTAGTAATTTGGTTTCAAATTTCACTAAATCATTTCCTTTTAAAATTTATTATGAAGCATTTACTAAACATTCCCATTACTAAATACTATAGACAACTTTCATATTTAAAACGAGAAGTGAAGATAGGATGAGTCATAACATGTTGAAAACGTTTCCAAACGCATATTGAAAAAGTATTAATATGGCTTTAACTATTAATTATAAACAAATTATTAATGCTTTAAAAAGAATTAATAAATATTGATTCATAAAACTGTTTTGACATAAACAAAAGGTTTAATAAAATAATAGCGAAAAGTTCAAAAGGCGAAGCACCTTCGGGTTATCTCAGCATGTCAACAATTCATGAAAAAGTTCAAGACGTTGCTAGTGGCGAAGTAATTGCGAGTTCCTCTTGTCATGCAATTTCCTTTTAATTTAATTTTAGGTATTAGACATGCAATGCCATTATTCACACGAAACTTCCCCAATTCTATTTTTAGACTCACTGAAAACTGCAGGTCCCAGTTTAACGCTGGCTCCGAACGGCAATTGCATTAGGAAAGTTTTCAATAGTAGTAATACTCATAACCAACTACTAGCTAATGTTATAAGGTGATACCGTTGTTGAAAAAACTTGTTCTTCTATTCAGATGGTCTGGCCTGGTATTGAGCAGAGAGCCTTCTAGTTGGTAGGCGGGTGTCTTACCTACCATACCACTGCGGTACAAACCCTATTCGCATAGAACCTTTCTAATTGATTTTGGCAGTTCTTTTACTTTTTGTTCATTACTAAATTTAGTTCTAACAATGAAAGAAAAAGTTAAGGATAAAATAACAAATATAAAAAATATTTAAAAGATATGTATGTACATATATAACAGCCCATAAAATTATTTTTCCCATCATAATTTTTTGTACAACTTCTATTTTTGATTCCATTAATTTTTTATATGATAATTTAAATTTACTTTTACAGTTGGTGGTGCCAAAAAAAAAATGATAAAACTGTTACAAATCCATTTTTTAGTCATCCACAGGGTAACTGAAACTGAATTACTTACAATTTGTGCGATTCGCTTTGAAAATATTGTGTGGGAAATTATGTAATTCGGCTCATAATTGAAAGTTGAATTACACTGGTTAACTGCCATTTCGTTGTATTAGATCTGTGACTTGTTTGAATTCATGGCCTCTAAATTAGAAAATAATCTCAGTTTTTGTCTATCTACTCTACTTTTGAAGCTATAGTATACTCTTTTTGTCTCAAAAGTAATATAAAATGTTCACATAAAGGAAAATAAAGTTTTATTCATAAAGAGGTTATGTATAATTGCTGTAAGTTAAATTGCGATCGTTAAACTTAATATTAAGGTATACATTTGCGCTTATAGCTTAGAGAGTGGTCACATTTACAAACGGTGTAGAGTAAAATAAATGACGTACTAGAAGAAACCTGACTACATATTTAAAATTAGCATGCCTAGTTGACCCTGCAACACCTGAAAAATTGAACAGTGAATGTGGCATAACAGCGAAGGTTATTCTGCAATTAAATAATTTTTACCAGAGGAACATTGCACAGACATAGTTTAGTTTAAAACTGTTGAGTAACGAATCATGAGTATATATACTGCTCTGTCAACAAATCTCTACAGCTGAGTAGTTCAGAGAGACCTAAACTGATCGCAGCAAGTGCGATAAAAATTTATGGTTTTGCTCTTTACATTCTATCACAGTGGTGCATTAGGAGCGTTTGGTCAGTAAGAAATATTTTACTTAAACGAAAAGTGTAGTTTATAAAAAGCAATACAAGAAAAGCTCAGTAATGTGAGATTTGTGTAGTTAACTTTTTCCTAAAAGCAACATCACAATCATGCCTCGACCGACATACTCGTAAATACTGGATCTGGTTCTCTTTAACTTTTTCTGTTCAAGACCTTCAATAAAAAAAATATTTATAACTTAAAATCAGAATGACTCACTTACTATTAAAAAAAAATTAATAAATTTGTAAACGAATGAAATTTAATATCTTTGATTATCATTAGGCCAGTGAGGCAATAGAATCTCCCTCTTGCCTGTGGCTAATGATTGCTGTTTCTAGATTGGATTAAAAAATTATTTCACTAAACTTGAATGGTCTCCTCCACAAAAACACTTTGAAAATTTAATACTGATTGCACAACGATAGTTAGTCATTGTTGACTTAACTAAGAAAATACTTACTTGCAGCGAATATTTATGTAATGATAATTACAATTTGCACACAAAAAAATCTATTAGTACTTATTCTACCTACTAACACAGCAACCACTACTTGACACAAAGCCACAAAAATGAAACTAGAAGTATAAAATATGCATTAAAATACACGAAATGTGGGTGATGTTTAAGAAGGGCTGCAGTAAAGTTAATATCTACTCAGAAAAAACAATTTTTTTTTGTTTGTTTTTTAATGTAAATAATACTCAAGTCAAATATTTGTATACAAACTTTTAAGCAAAAAATTTAGTGCACTGGCAAAGAAAAGCGTAAGAAGAATTTTTTATTTGCAGCCACAGCAAATAATAAATCATTAGAAGACAAACATTTTTATTCATTTAATTTATGATAGCAGTAGAAAATTTAACGTGTATGGTTGTAGTACTTATCTAAGATGAGTGTACCTTCAAGCAACGTACTCGTAAGCTCTTAGCTGTGTGATGAATAAAACTAAACCTTGAACTAAAAATTTGAATAGTAAGAGAAAAGTTTTAAAGAAAGGTAATCAAATATAGCGTAGGCTAAGTTGAAGGTTTTAAGAAATTTACCAAAAGATTTCGATTTAAAAAAATTTCTTACATAATGTTATGTGAATTATCTGGCGTGTCGTCCTAAGGACTTTCAGACTTATTGGAGTTAAGTATGAGACGATTTATGAAATCTAAACCAAATGGAAAGTTTATGGTGCGTAAATGATAGTCACTGGAAGTGGTTTCTGCTTCTTGGCGTTTTAATGCTTCAAGAAAACATTTGCAATATTACAAATAAAAAAAAAATTACGTTTAATCAACTTATACTCAAAATTAAACGAATTTTAGCAAAATGAATATCTAATATCTTGTTTACCCCCCCCCCCCCCCTGAAATTTCTATTAATCTTTTTTTAACGTTGACCTCGTATAAATTTATGTTTCCCACTCATTTAATTGACTTGAATCTTTTTTACAATATAAATATAAAAACTAAAACAAAGAAACTTGTTTCCATATTTTTTCTCCCCTCTTTTTGTATGATAACCATAAAATATATTAAAATTATAAATCTTTTGACATTCATTTTAAAACCGACATAAACTGCAAAAGTAAAAAATACAAGTACAGAAAAAAAATATCAGAACGATATATAAAAATCTAACCCATATCTAAAGAACCAAAAAATACATTTTATATATAATAAAAGTTAATCAAAATTATTGTTTAAAACGATAATATTGAAAATTTAAGATTTCTTATTGCATTCAAACAACAACAACAACAATCGCACAACAAAAAACTTTGTAGCTCTGGTTCTTTAAATTTCAATTTTTCGAGTCATAAAAATATTTCTTTATTAAAATAATTTCTTTATAACACAAAACACTATGAATTTTTTCTTGCGTAAGCACAGAAGTTTGGACCACAAATTTCAGCAACGCCTAGCTACGTACGAATAGCTCTAGTTATATTTTTTGTCATTAGTATGTTGAAATTTATATCTGCATGGTGTTCTTTATCCCGACAGACTTACAAACTGTCATATTGAACTCACATTTATGATCAATATATCCTAGCAAGTCATCTTGGATAAATTGACATTTGAACAACGCTACCAAATTATTCAGATTGATGACTTTAGTCATCAATTCGCGCAACTTATAGACGACAGCGATTAGGCACATTTTTGGCTTATTAAAATAGCACCATATAGAATTAAACCAATCTACAACAATCTACGATTGGTGCGGTTTACACGCTGGTGACATTGTTTAAAACAGCAACAATCGACACCTTGGAGGCAAACATTGTTCGTTTTATTCTTGACATAATCTCAGCAATGCTTGAAAAAGCAGCCCAATATTGGACGTTCAGAAAGCGCATCTTGAAGAACAGCCGCGGCGACAATATGCCTAAAATCATTTTCAAATGTTAAAGCCATTTTAAATAAACAAAATACCAAATTCTTCCAGATTTGGAATGCTATCGTTTATATCCTACATTTTTGTTTGTTTAAGGATCTTAGAGTGAGTTCTCTTTACGTTAGAATTTTTCATATTTCTACACACACATAAAGAATAACATAAATTAAAATAGCCTATTTTAGTTCTAAAAGCTAAAACTTGAAAATATTTTTTGTCAGGTCTAACATTGATCAGTTGACGTTTTTTGACATACACACAAGTCACTTTGTCACTTTGACCACCGATATCGTACCATAGACCACAAAACTACCACTGAAAAAATGAAATCACTTTAACCGGATTATAACCTTTCTTTTAACAACTTACAAAATGCAAGTAAATCTAAAATTTTACCTTGCAGTGAAGTTGAACGTGTAACAAAGTCAATTGGTCAACGCAAAGTACTTTTTATTCGAATATCTTTTACAAATTTAAAGTTCCGTGATATAAGCTTAAAAATTCACTTGGTATCTATCAAAAGAGGTTTAAGTTTATTTAAATTTTAATTGACTGTCAAAATTGCGTTTTAGTTGTGTTAAAGGTCTTAAAAAATACATTGAAGTCCTGGAATTTTCCGAGTTATCTTATCATTGCTTAGAAACCTATTGGCTTTTCTTAATTTATTTACACATCCATGCACTCCAAAATTTTTTCTAGATTTTATACAATTTCTTTTGGATTAGACATAAACAACTTAAGTTTTCAATTCACCTAAAGAATGTATCATTTATCTATTATGACAGCCAATTACAACGACGGATTGTTGATTTCAGCCAATTTGTCTGCATGCCAGTACAGTACCAAAAGAAAAACACCATCAAACCGAAACAACATCATGATTTCATTGTTAATCTGAGTAATTGACACATTAGTAGCGTTTTTGTTTTAGTTTTTTTTTTTTTTTTACTAATATCTTTGGTTTTCATAGACTTGAATGAACTAGCGAAAGTACGTACAGATATAAAAACGTGTATATAACTTATGAAGCATAAAGAAGCATCATGTGACTGTGCCAAATTCAATGAAAGCGTTTTTTATATGCGGTGTGTGAGCATAGAAAAACAGTCTCTATAGAAAACTAAAAAAAAAGTTCGTTTCGATGGCACAAGCAAACGCTTCTCAATTGGTTTGAGTGCCATAAATTTTCAAACTGGCAGAAACCAGCAAATTTAACATAAAATTGGATATACGAACACAGTAAAGAAAAATTGGCAACAAATTGTATGTGAACCATTTGATAATGAAAGTGAAAGATATTGAGATATCTATACAGGCAGCGTCAAAAAAGTGTACACCCTTATTTTCTAAAATTAAGTTTGTATTTCTTTAAAAATGTGATCAATTTAAGCATTTTATATTTTTATATTATTTTATTTTAAGACTGCATTTACGACTTTACAAAATCTATAAAAAACAACAACAAAATTTTTACAACTAAGTTATACAACGAAAACTAAAGGTACTCGTATATTTTAGGCGTCAAAAAAGTGTACAAGTCAAAGAACTATGTCAAAAAGTAGAATGAAGTAAAAAGACCTGGGAAGTTATACCATTTTTTAAGTTGCTCTCGAGTACAACAATAATCTTCTATTAAAGTTTTAAAAATACCTACAAAATCCTGAGTTACGGTTTAAACCATGGTTTTTCGTACCTTAAGGCACTTTTAAGCTAATAACTTAGTTAAATATTAACCGATTCTAAGATGTTTAGAAGATATGGAAAGAACAGACTTGTTACATGGTATATACTTTACTAAAGTAGACTTGTACAGTCAGTGTGCATTACTTAAGAAAGCGCATATTTTATCCAATTTATCTAAATTGTTCATGTTTAGAGATGTTTTAAACGCTATTTTATACAGTAGCTGCACTATTTATGAATTAGAGAAGTACGTTATATTACGACTACAATGATACTTGGTTTTCAAAGATCCGATGGAAATTGCGAATGTTAACAGACCAACTTCGTAAAGCACCACATAAAAAAACTAGTAGATTTTTAACAAATTTTAACAAAAAAATTTTACAATAACTAAAGTTAGGCAACAAAAAGTATTCTATATTTTACGCATCAACTGAAGCAAAAAAGCAACTCATAAAAAAACATGCGATTATTAAAAATTTTTATATTTTTATTACTCAATTTTCAACTGATCTTAAAACAGCATCACAACATCTTTCCATATTTTCTAAACATCTTAAAATCGGTTAATAACTGGCTAAGTTATTAGCTTATAAATATTTGATAGTACGAAAAACCGGTTTTTCGGATTTTGGAGGTATTTTGAAAATTTTAGAAGCAGATTCTTGTTGTACAATACAGCATCTTTAAAATGTTTATCACCTACAGGTATTTTTATTTCATTTTTTTTTTTTTTTTTGGCATAGTTTTTTGTCTTGTACACTTTTTCTACGCGTAAAGTACCTTTCGTTTGTGTTTTATAACTTAAGTTGTTGTTGTTTTTTATAGATTTCGTAAGGCCGTGTAAATACAGTTTAAAGAAATGTTTAAATTAATCGAATTTTGAAACTGAAATAGAAACTTAATTTTAGAAAATTAGGGTTTACACTTTTTTTTTGGCGCTGCCTGTACATATACAAAAAAAAAGTTGGAGAAGAATAACATCAACAGCAGAAATACATAAATTTGTTATGATAAATTTTTATGTTAAAGTAAAGTTTTTAACGGATAAACCATAAAACGTAAAAAAAACATTAATAGTTACATTATTAATTAAGAAATCAGAACATACATTTCCTTTTATCAAGTTGAAGACAAACGTTACATTTAACATTGTTCTACGGCTTTTAAGAGTTGGCAACTTTATAAGCGCAAGTCTACTCCTATATGGCGGCAAGTTAAAAGAATTCCTTTGCAGGCTCCGAAGGCAAAATAACAGAAACTGTTTCTGCACAGATTCAATGCTATCATTGTGAACCTTATACATAGGATCCCAAATAATTGAACCATATTCTAGAATGGGCCTCACTAGACTAGTAAAAAGTTGTTTCATTATATATGGGTCTTTAAGCTCTTTTGCCCAACGTTTTATAAATCCAAGGACTGCACGTGATTTATTAACAGTTAATCAGATGAGTTTTAATTTGTTGTCAAGTAAAACTCCGAAGTCAGAGAATTTATCCAATTTATTTAGGATATGTTATTACGTCGAAAAAAACACATATATCGGGTCCGCCATCTAACGTTTTTTTTTCAACTTGTGCTTATTTCGTGAATGGTAACACTTAGCTCATGTCTGATTTGACAGATAATTAGTTTTATCCTTCCGCTGAACGAATATGGTTGTGTATACACTTTTTTCGCTTCGCTAAGTGGGCCTGCGATCAACTTGCCAAAAAAAATCATCTTTTCAGATGAAGCTCATTTTGATCTTGGCGGGTATGTAAACAAGCAATATTGTCGCATTTGGGGCACAGAAAACCCGCACGCATACATTGAAAAGCCGATACAGTGAGTCAGTTTGGTGCGAATTTTGGTCCAGAGACATAATTCGAAAATGAGCAAGGAGTGGCCGTTACAGTCAATGGTGATCGTCATCGGGCCATGTTGAACGAATTTTTGTTCACAAAAATTGAAGAGGAGGATATTAGCAACATTTGGTTTCAACAGGACGGCGCTAGGTGCCACACAGCCGAAGCTACACTCGATGTTTTGCGCCCCGTTTTCAAAAAAAAAAAAAATTATTTGGCGGACCTTATAGTTTCATTTTTTTGGATTAAACTCCATAAAATTAAGCCTAGTTATGTCAATATGTTTCATCATAACTTGAAAACGAATTGACCGATTTTAATGCAAGTACCACCAAACGTTTAGGAACAAAATTTCCTATAAATCAACTGAACAAATTTTTTTTTTTTTTTTTTTTTTTTTTTGTAATTTCAGCAATTTTGCAGTTGTTCACAACTTAGCTGCGAAAATTTTCGCGCAAAATTAGAGCAATTTTTTTATTTTATTTTTTCAGTCATAAAAAATTTTTCAGAATGAAAATTTTAGAGGAAGGAATCTCTCAGGATTCTGATAGCTTTCATGACTGGGCATTGCGTTTTGAGGGCAAGAACGACGGTATTGGAAGCAGGCACCACAGTCTTCTGCCCGGTATGCGGCGATACGGTGCAGCCAGAGACTGTGGAACATATTCTCTATCATTGCCCGGCTCTTCATGGGCGCAAGCTCAGATTGCTGGGCTGGCGTTTTTTCAATGGCCTAGGTGAGATAACGTCAACTAGGATATGTAGCTTGGAGGGCTTTTTGTCAGGCCTGGGTTAGCTCACTAGGTGATGCCCAATATCTACTTGGGTGTCAGTTTTTTGTTTTTTTGAAATTTAAGTTTGTCCTTTTTGTTTGCTGTCTAACTTACTTCCTTCTCTGCCCTCTCTACTTCCTTTTTTTTTCTTTTCTCTGCTTTCTTCCCTTCCATTTTCTTTTTCATGGAAAGGTCTTCCAAAATGGGCCGGCCTATGTGTTCACTGGGTAGGGTACCGCCTTTCATGCCTACCTACCTTGTCGAATTGTAGGTAAACCTTAATAGGGGCATGAATCTTTAAATTTGAATTAACTAGTACATTAAAACAGAATGTACTAGAACATTCGATATTAATGGTAAAAAATTATATCAGCCGTGACACTCGCCTAAGACAAGTCAGTCATAGTTCAAATTGTTTTCACTGATTGTTGGCGTATGTAGTCCAATTACCATCTGTTTAATACTTCGATTTCATTCGATTTGGCCAAGGCTTTGCAGATAAAAATTTGATTCATAATTTTTTTAAAACCCAGCTTCTTGGATAATGCTACAACTAGATACTATCTCTCTAACTTTATCGACATTTTGAGGATGGGTCATCCATCCATCTTTAACATCATAAATATCTAAACGGAATCGGGAAAAAGTAATAGATTTCTTATTCCCCAACTTTTTATAAGAGCAAAGTTGTTGCTCCGGACATCTTCAAGGCGTTTCATAAAGTTTTACTTCTTCAGAGATCACAATTCATGAATGTTATCTTAGACTATGAGTAATATAAATATTTAGTAGGCGGTTGCTCTTAATGCCTTAAGCATAATAAATAACTCTGATGAGTTGGTTGGAATGATCAGATTTATTAGAGTTGAAATAGTATCGAAGTACCACATTTTTTGAAGCAGTAAATGTGTCAATCATATAACTTAATATTCTTAAAATATTAATTTTGAGCAAAAATTTTAGAAAAAATTTTTAAATTTTCACATTCAGAAAAATATTTGCGATGTATAATATAATTACACATATTATGTATGTGTAACATACATATTATGTATGTATAGGAAAATGAGTTTAATAAAGTTTTTATAAGAAATTATAGCACGATATTGATGTGTGTATCACCCACTTAAAATACATGCCGGGTTAAAAAAATCAAACAAAAATATACTAGAAAATACAGAAAAAATAAAATAAAAATTTGTCGATCTTATTTTAGTAAATATTACCATAACAACAACTACTTTTGTGTGCTCGTTGTAAGACTGTGACAAATCCATTTGTAATAATATAATAATAATATGAAGTTTAAAAAAGCTAAAAACATTTTTTGGTTTTTGTTTTATTTTTTAATTTTATTTCTTTTGTTTTTTTAAATAATTTTTGTTGTTCTTGGAAAAAGTAGTGTTTAAATAAAAAAGCTATTGTTATTGTTTGTTTTTTGTTGTCTGACTGTGTTAAAATACGTACATTAATTTTATCAAGGTATCCATTGAGTACCTCAGTTATATTCGTACTGTGTTTTTTTAACAAATTTAAGTGGGTTGATTACCTATTTATACAGCCGTTAAAGCATGTACGTTTATTCATTCACTTACTGTTTTGTCATTCACTTGTGTGTTTACTAATCTTATTTTTCTTATTTTTTATTTTGTTTAAATTCCAAATTGCAATTTCTTACATTAAAATTTTTTTCCGTATTTGATTTTTTTAAGTGGGTGTTATTGGGTATGAGTGTTTCACCAAAATATTTTTAGAAAGTTTTTCCACAATGAATTTAAACTTTGAAGTAATTGTTATGTTGTCATTAATTAAATACAGAGAAGTAACATTTGCAGATCCTACTGATTTAAATTAAAGAGAAAAATCACATAAATCTTAAGAAGAAATGGTGTTATATTATAAATGACATGTTCATTACACAAATCTATCAACTCTACTTTATGAATTTTATTAGACTGAATCATATTCAAAATAAATTTCTCTGATTGTATGTATTAACACTACTATAGAGGACAAAATTTTTATATTTATTTTTTTATGTTGCGCTGGGCAATTTTCGAAAAGAATGCCAAGGCCTACAGGTAGCTCTACATAGCTTAGCTACACCACGTGAGAGTAGCTATTCAATAGAGAAGAACCTATCGACAAGGCGAAACCCATACTCCTTCACTAAAACATAAAAGCCGGACTCCAAGAATTCGGGTGGGAAGTCCTTCAGCATTACTCATTACACCGACAGATTAATATATTATCCGCTTCCTGGTGAACCATTCGACAATAAAAAAGACCTTTAAAACTATCTAAACAGCTTTTACTATACCAGACCGGTCGATTTTTGGCAGAACTCATCAACAAATTGGTCTAGAGGTGAGAAAACTACTTTTTCTACAACCTACTATTTTTTAATATAACTTTTATACTATTTTCTATCTTAATCTCGAGAGGAAGTTATTGCTGGTCGAGTCTGAGTATGATTTCTACATCACAATGTACTTTAAAAGAAAATTGTGTTTTTTAGAGCCAAAAAATATGCATTCATCTATGACCAGACTTTGAATTAAGCTAAAGGATTTGAAGATATAAACAAAAATTAATCTGGCGTTGTATTTCGGTGGAAATGCCTATGTCAATTAGCATTCCCAAAAACATTACAGTTTTATTCAGATTTTAAAGTAAACATTTGTATGGCAGATAACATATCTACATCACCTATCATTAGAATAAGACCGGTAATTTTAACAATGATTTTGACTTTTTTAAGTGTAATTTTAACGAACTCACTCTTTTAAAGCTAAAAATACTTAAAAAAGAAATTACAGAATACATACAGTTATATTTTATTTTTTGGTAATGTTAATATCTCTGTTTTCTTAAATTCGTCATTAGAAGAAGGCCACAAAGGAAATAATAGAAAACACATTTTTTGTGTTTTTTGTTATTTTAGTAAAAAATTAACAATTTTATACTTTCTGTAATCTGCTTTGTTTCAAATTAATACAAAGATTCTGTTCAGAAGTGAGTCAGAGAATGGCTGTCCAAGCTTTTTTAAGTTTCAATAAATGATTTTTAGGACAGTATTTTTAAGTTTGGTTCATTTTGTACATTTTGTGCCTGAAAGCAGAATCTGTATTTTTGAAGGTGATGTCAGACTTATAAGTTCAAGATACTTATAATAACTCGTTTAAATGTGTGCAAAAGGTGATTCTAGAATATCACCTTGATCAAAAATTTCACGGAATAACCCCCGTGTGGCGGTCCCATCGTTCCGATTTGAGTTTTTTTTGTGTTAAGTTGGTACATCCGATGCTGATATTCCCGCTAAATCTTAGCGTCATAGCTTGACATTTGCAAAAGCTAAGTAGCCAAGAATAGATCTATCTCTATATGTGTTGGCGATTTTTTACAATTTTAGAAATGGATTTAAATTTGCACCAACGAATTTGTAGTAAATTTTGAGTAAAAAGCGGATTTAACGGTGCACGAACGTTGGAAATATCGCTAGTGTTTCGGCAACGATTCTCTAAAGAAAACAGTCGTTTACCAGTGGCACAAGCGGATCAAAAGTGGTAGTGAGTCAATCGAAGATGATGAACGCAGTGGCAGACTATCGACATCGAAAACCGACGAAAACATTGATAAAGTAAAAGAAATGTTAGTCAATAACCGCAAATTAACCATCAGAGATATAGTGGAGGACTTGAATATTGCCTATGGATCCGTCCGAGATATTTTGGTTAATGATTTGGGTTTAATTTCATGTAAAAGACACCGTGCTGATGTCGCAAAAGACATGATTTGCTAGGCTGAATCCGATCCCACATTCATCGAAAGGATCATTACTGGAGACGAGACGTGGGTTTATGAGTATGAGACGCAATCCAGACATCAGGCAACTGAATGGCGTTCACCAAATGATCCAAGACCAAAAAAAGCACGTCGTTTTCAGTCAAAGAAGAACGCAATGCTTACGGTTTTCATGGATTAAAAAGTAGTGCTTGAATTTTTATCAGAAGGCCAGACAGTAAACAGAGTATTATTTTGGCGTTATAAGACGTTTGCGTGAAGTAATTCGCCAAAAGAGAACAGAATTGTGGGCAGAAAACTCGTGGATTTTGCACCATGATAACGCACCGTCGCACAGTGCCATTATTATTGGTAATTTTTTGGCGAAAAATGCAATAAATTCCATCCAAAATCACCGAATTCACCTGATTTGGCTCCCTGTGACTTCTTTCTGTTCAATCGAGTTAAAAAACCATTACGAGGAACGCGTTTCAGCAGCCGAGAGGATGAACTTACCGAAAAAATGTTTCAAGGATTTGATCAAGCGCTGGCATAAGTGTGTTGCAGTCAATGGGATTACTTTGAAGGGGACAGTATAGATTTAGATGAATAAACTTGTATTTTTAATTTTCTGAATAAATGCCGAGAACTTTTTGATCAAAGTGGTACGTTTGTAAGATTTTCCTGTTTCGTAGTATGTGAGTATAGCACCGCACAATTACTAATTACTTCTTCAGAATTAAACCTTGCCAATTACGTTTTTTTACAATAAAGAAGTGGCATAATCTTAAGAAGATTATTAATGGATTCTGGCCTTAATCCTATATTCAGCCGTGAAATACCCAATAACTTTCTGGCTTAAGTTGCCACTAAGCCACAGTAATTTTCTAATAATAATAATATAAAAAAGTTGCCAAACAAAGTTACATATCATACGTACATAAAATAAAGCACATACGTAGTTTCTTTGATCTTCCTCCCTGGGTCCATCGCCATATTTAAATCTACAGTATTTAATATAAAAAGTAAAACAGTTAATAATCGATTTGTTTGGCAACATATGTTCTCGAGTTCTATAAATATCATATATATTTGTTTTTTTTTCTTTTTCGAAAAACTACAAAAAAAAAAGAAAAATATATTTATCTAAAAGTGAGTTTACAAAGAAATGATATAAAATTCAAATATAAAAATTAAAATTCACATATTTTTTTCAGTTAGATTTTGTTGAAGGTATCACCATATGTGACACTAGTTAAAGTATGGAAACATGTTTTATATTTTTTATGTTTTAATATATTTTTTTTTTTAATATTTGTTTAATTTATACTTTTTTAATATATTTTTGATAGAAAAAAATATTTAAAACTCGGCAGATTATAGATAAGAATACATAAAATGAAATGAATTATATGTGAGCCAACTATTACAACCTACCTCAAACCAAAATTAATTAGATCTTTAAAGCTAAAGAGTATATAATATTAAATTTATTATTTTCTTCTTAAATCAATTGGATTGAAAACAGAAAATAATTCAACAGTTTTAAAGCACTTAAACCTATAAGAGAAAACGCCATACATTTATAGCCTTTAACAAACAGACTGTAAGCAAAATCCACTGTAAGTCAGCGATATTTAAAATAAATTAACTATTTTTTAACAAACCACTTGTACAAACGAACGCAGGAGCTTTTGGGAAATCCTATAAAATAAGTTAAACATTTTCCATATAATACACTAAATATATGGATCACAAACACTTAATTAGTTTTTAATTAATTTCTTTTGTTTAAAATCTAAAATTATTTTGCCATTCAACACATTTTCAAAAACATATTTAAGCAAAATATTTATTTTAATTATTTTTGTTTTGTTTAAAACAGAACTGATGTCTTATTATTCGATTAGTGTGTTATTTACATTAATTACTATCATATTGTATTTCTGGTTGGCTGTCAGTGGCACTGTTGTTCGCATATTACATACAATAACAGCTACATCTGGTGCAGGTGCTACCAGGGCTGCCAGGTTTGAGATTTCGTTTCCGAAAGGGATGAAAATTTTCATTTAGGATTTGGAATTATCATTGGGATGTTTAACAAAAAAGTAGGATTTTTTAGGGAAATTTGTTAGGTAAGACACAAACCTACCAATTAAGAGGAGGCCCTCGGTTCAATACCTGGCCAGACCATCTGACAAACTTCAACAGAGGTATCACCTCATAACATTGCTAGCGACTGTTTATAAATATTTACGCTATGAGAAACTTCTCTAATTAATGCATCTGATACTTGGGATGTCACGGGAATTATGTATGCACAGAAAGAGGGTCGGCTTTCGAATTCAAAGATTTTAACTTCGCTTATAAACCCAAAGCAATTTAATGGTAATTAATCAGCTTTTTTTTCAAATCTTCTTCTCATAGAATGACAGGATTCTTGGTAATATTGAGTAATATATTTGTCCATATATCCAGGCAAAGAATTTTTTTCGTCCTAAGTGGGCGCTTGCATAATTTGGACTTCATATACTCCCATAAACTCTCTCTATGGATTAATAAATAGTTCATATACATATGTACATCTGGGCTTTTTTATGTACTTATATATATGTAAAAATGTATATTTATAACTTAAAAATAATCTTCACTGGTACATACGAGTAGTACATTAAAAATTAATCGTTTAAAAATACTATTTTGTTTAAAGGGGTTTCTTTGCGTAATTTTTCTTTTTAGAAGTGATACTTTGGGAAAATGTTTTTCTAAGTTTGGAAGGAGAACAAAATGTCTCTGGCAGCCCTAGTTGCTACTACCGGAATGTTTTTATGTTTTTATCTTAAAACACATAAATAACAGAACACGACACAAACATGCGGACGAAAATCATGTAAATGCAATAATTTGACAAACTTATGAAATTTATGGGAACAGATATTAATTTGAAGTTTAAAAAAAAACATATGAGTAATTATATATTTTCTTTTTAAATGTGCGCTCCCTTTTAAATGCATTTAAATATTGTTTTTATTTTCTATTATATTTCCCATTATCTGTTTTTTTTACCATCCATTTTGTTTTTGCCAAAATAACTGATCTATAAACAACACGATAGGCGCTATCGAGTGCAACAAGAACCTCTTTTTAAAATTTTCGAAACACATAGGAAATCTTGAATTCACAGGTATTTCAACTTAATTCTTTTTCTCACCTGTAATATTTTTTTCTGGGACACTCCCATGTCCGGCCCTTCGGTCTGTGTCTGTGTCTGTCCTTGTTGCGGGTATCACAATGGGTCATAGGGCCTCCGAGTAAGCTCGCGAAATGCAAGCGACTCATTTAACCTAACCTAAACTTGTAATAATGCAATACATCACTTGTAATAAAGCAAAACATCACTCACTCTACATGGATAAGAAAACCTGGAATAAATCCCCGGTTCATTTAAGTTTATTAAGATATTTAATTATTTTAACCAAATGTACATGTATCACGATTTATAAAGTGTTCCAAAATTAACGCAAGATTTTGATTAAATATCGTCTTTAGTCTGTATTGACATGATTTTTTATGGAATAACACATCGGGCAAATGGCCTCCACGCCTTTGCTGGAACATATACACTCTCCTTTCGAAATTTTTCATGACCTTTCTCCATAATTGTGGCTAAAATTACACGATCAGGAGGCTACGTCTTGTTAAAACCACATATTGGTCACATCAACAGTATTCAAATCAATCAACGTAAAAATGTATTTCATAGCTTAGGATGGCTTTGTTCGAAAAATTAGCATCCACTAGCTGGTGTTCAATAATCTATTATACCAACTCTCTTGCTGTTCATGGTCAATTTTACTAACCCTAAACTCTCAGCTGTCAAATTGCTGTTTCTCAGGGTTGCCAACAGTTTATCGCAAAAATGACGGCAAATTTAATTCTTGAGTTAATTTTGAAGCACCCTATAAAAAAAATATCATGTTCAGTATACTCTCGTTATGTCACCCAAAAAGTCTACTTTATGTAATAAATTTGTTGATAGCGGCAATATTGTTGAAGCTACATCTGTCGAATTAATTTACAATCAAAATGGGTGCTATCAAAAAATCTCCAAACTCAGACCGATTTCAGGTTGGATGGGTATATCTACAAACTAAATTATTGAATGTGGGACGATAGCAATTTACCTGAGTCACGGATGGTTCATGTTTAATGTGAAACTTGGGGTGAAGGAGTTGTCGGCCCATATTTTTCAAAAAACGACGTTGACTGGCCATCACCTTCAGCAGTGTAATCACATGTGGTTTCTACAGGAATTTTCTTCTATTCTGCCAAGCGATTTGAAGGTATAATCATTTCACATGGAGGTAATGTGAACTAGCCACAGTTTTTCTGCGATTTTAGCCCTTTAAGCTTTTTTTCTCTGGTTTTCTTAAGTCGTAGGTTTATGAGAATAAGCTACAAACCACATCGGCTCTTAAAACCCACATAATTCAAGCAATTGGTCAAACTCAGCCAGAATTAGGTTAGGTTACAAAAAGGTCACAAAAATATTATATTTCAGACAACTTGTAACCAAATGTTTCGAAAAGTAATATTTTTATGTACATAACTGTAAAGATTTTTTAATCAAGATTTTTTTATAAATGTCAAGAGTTTTACAATGTTGAATCTGGCAATCCTATAACATACCCACCACAACCGAAATCTTCCGTTTGGTAAGTTCACTAGCTGGCTATCTCGCCTGCATACAGGAAGATATCTGTATCCATCTTCTGGAAAACATATTGCTGGCCCAGCACTTAAGATACAAATGCAAAGTAAAGATACATAAGCATATTAGCACTTTCTTTTGCGGGAGGAGCCTGTACCGTCGTGCCCCAACTGGCCAATTCATCTGCGAAACAGTTCCCTGGAATATCACTGTTTCACGGAACCCACAAGAACCTGATATCAAAATATTTCCGGCATCACCATTAGTGATAAGTGACTCTAGAGACTTGATTGCCACCTGACTATCTGCATAGATGCGTACCCTCGCTTCGTTCATTTTGATCTATGCGCCAGCGTTATGAAAAATTCGAGATTTCGGATGCAATCCAGTGAATGCGCGGCGGACGTTTGCCTCAACTAAGTCCAATTTTTTGTTTTTTTGAAAGTCTTAAGTGACGATAGGAAAAAATATGACAAATTTGCTTATATGTGAAGATACTTCATAGAATTTTTTTCAGTAGGTGCGACAGAAATTCTTACCAATAGGAAGTAAAGTCAAAAGGAGAACATGTATTCGCAAAAAATAAATCATGACAGCCATGAGAACTGAATCGATATTAGACTCAAGATTTAAAAAAACTTGATACTAGCCTTTTTAGCAAAGCATTTCAGAAGTAATTTGCAAAAAAAAAAAAAAACGTTCATATTCGGTCCTTTACAATTTAAAAATGATAAGATTGTCAGAATTTAATTTTAAGAAAATGATATTTTATTTATCATTAATGTAATTTTAATAAAAATAGTTATAAATTAAATAATGTGTAACCGATGGGAAAAAAAATCATGTGTGTGAAGATAAATTTAAATTTAACTAGCAAAGACGCAAACCAGGTTTTTTAGCTCAGCCATTTTTTACGTTAACAGAGCACTGTTAACGCTTTAACAGTAACAATAAATTATGGTAAAAGAATTTATTGCCAAAATATATATGCCTGGAATATGGAGGAAGAACACATCCTTGTTGGAATGGGGCTCCAGACCTTCTTTCGTAGATCAGCTTTAGAGCGAAAACTGTAAAAATTGTGGAATAGCAGAAAATGTATTTAAGAAAATGAATTTTTTAAAATTAATTTTCCCTGTGGTTCATTGGTTATCTCCATTCCATGGGAAACTCAGAGATGGCCGGAATATCACACTATATGGGGAGAGTGGCCCAAGGGGTCCCTAGTGCTAGTGGTATTCCTGAAATAATTTTGGAACTGGAGAAATTTAAATTTGAAAAATTTGTATTTTAACGCGTTTTGACTGGAGAGGATGAGTGGTTATTGTGGGAAAACTAGAGATGGCCGGAATATCACACTATATGGAGAGAGTGGCCCAAGGGGTCCCTAATGAAACTGTGCTAGTGGTATTCCTGAAATAATTTTGGAACTGGAGAAATTTAAATTTGAAAAATTGCATTTTGACTGGAGAGGATGAGTGGTTATTGTGGGAAAACTAGAGATGGCCGGAATATCACACTATATGGAGAGAGTGGCCCAAGGGGTCCCTAATGAAACTGTGCTAGTGGTATTCCTGAAATAATTTTGGAACTGGAGAAATTTAAATTTGAAAAATTTGTATTTTAACGCGTTTTGACTGGAGAGGATGAGTGGTTATTGTGGGAAAACTAGAGATGGCCGGAATATCACACTATATGGGGAGAGTGGCCCAAGGGGTCCCTAATGAAACTGTGCTAGTGATATTCCTGAAATAATTTTGGAACTGGAGAAATTTAAATTTGAATAATTTGTATTTTAACGCGTTTTGACTGGAGAGGATGAGTGGTTATTGTGGGAAAACTAGAGATGGCCGGAATATCACACCATATGGAGAGAGTGGCCCAAGGGGTCCCTAATGAAACTGTGCTAGTGGTATTCCTGAAATAATTTTGGAACTGGAGAAATTTAAATTTGAAAAATTTGTATTTTAACGCGTTTTGACTGGAGAGGATGAGTGGTTGTTGTGGGAAAACTAGAGATGGTCGGAATATCACACTATATGGGGAGAGTGGCCCAAGGGGTCCCTAATGAAACTGTGCTAGTGGTATTCCTGAAATAATTTTGGAACTGGAGAAATTTAAATTTGAATAATTTGTATTTTAACGCGTTTTGACTGGAGAGGATGAGTGGTTATTGTGGGAAAACTAGAGATGGCCGGAATATCACACCATATGGAGAGAGTGGCCCAAGGGGTCCCTAATGAAACTGTGCTAGTGGTATTCCTGAAATAATTTTGGAACTGGAGAAATTTAAATTTGAAAAATTGCATTTTGACTGGAGAGGATGAGTGGTTATTGTGGGAAAACTAGAGATGGCCGGAATATCACACTATATGGAGAGAGTGGCCCAAGGGGTCCCTAATGAAACTTTGCTAGTGGTATTCCTGAAATAATTTTGGAACTGGAAAAATTTAAATTTGAAAAATTTGTATTTTAACGCGTTTTGACTGGAGAGGATGAGTGGTTATTGTGGGAAAACTAGAGATGGCCGGAATATCACACTATATGGGGAGAGTGGCCCAAGGGGTCCCTAATGAAACTGTGCTAGTGGTATTCCTGAAATAATTTTGGAACTGGAGAAATTTAAATTTGAAAAATTTGTATTTTAACGCGTTTTGACTGGAGAGGATGAGTGGTTATTGTGGGAAAACTAGAGATGGCCGGAATATCACACTATATGGAGAGAGTGGCCCAAGGGGTCCCTAATGAAACTGTGCTAGTGGTATTCCTGAAATAATTTTGGAACTGGAGAAATTTAAATTTGAAAAATTTGTATTTTAACGCGTTTTGACTGGAGAGGATGAGTAGTTATTGTGGGAAAACTAGAGATGGCCGGAATATCACACTATATGGGGAGAGTGGTCCAAGGGGTCCCTTATGAAACTGTGCTAGTGGTATTCCTGAAATAATTTTGGGACTGGAGAAATTTAAATTTGAAAAATTATTTCAGGAATACCACTAGCACAGTTTCATTAGGGACCCCTTGGGCCACTCTCCCCATATAGTGTGATATTCCGGCCATCTCTAGTTTTCCCACAATAACCACTCATCCTCTCCAGTTAAAATACAAATTTTTCAAATTTAAATTTCTCCAGTTCCAAAATTATTTCAGGAATACCACTAGCACAGTTTCATTAGGGACCCCTTGGGCCACTCTCTCCATATAGTGTGATATTCCGGCCATCTCTCGTTTTCCCACAATAACCACTCATCCTCTCCAGTCAAAATGCAATTTTTCAAATTTAAATTTCTCCAGTCCCAAAATTATTTCAGGAATACCACTAGCACAGTTTCATTAGGGACCCCTTGGGCCACTCTCTCCATATGGTGTGATATTCCGGCCATCTCTAGTTTTCCCACAATAACCACTCATCCTCTCCAGTTAAAACGCGTTAAAATACAAATTATTCAAATTTAAATTTCTCCAGTTCCAAAATTATTTCAGGAATACCACTAGCACAGTTTCATTAGGGACCCCTTGGGCCACTCTCCCCATATAGTGTGATATTCCGGCCATCTCTAGTTTTCCCACAATAACCACTCATCCTCTCCAGTCAAAACGCGTTAAAATACAAATTTTTCAAATTTAAATTTCTCCAGTTCCAAAATTATTTCAGGAATACCACTAGCACAGTTTCATTAGGGACCCCTTGGGCCACTCTCTCCATATAGTGTGATATTCCGGCCATCTCTAGTTTTCCCACAATAACCACTCATCCTCTCCATTCAAAATGCAATTTTTCAAATTTAAATTTCTCCAGTTCCAAAATTATTTCAGGAATACCACTAGCACAGTTTCATTAGGGACCCCTTGGGCCACTCTCTCCATATAGTGTGATATTCCGGCCATCTCTAGTTTTCCCACAATAACCACTCATCCTCTCCAGTCAAAACGCGTTAAAATACAAATTTTTCAAATTTAAATTTCTCCAGTTCCAAAATTATTTCAGGAATACCACTAGCACAGTTTCATTAGGGACCCCTTGGGCCACTCTCCCCATATAGTGTGATATTCCGGCCATCTCTAGTTTTCCCACAATAACCACTCATCCTCTCCAGTCAAAATGCAATTTTTCAAATTTAAATTTCTCCAGTCCCAAAATTATTTCAGGAATACCACTAGCACAGTTTCATTAGGGACCCCTTGGGCCACTCTCCCCATATAGTGTGATATTCCGGCCATCTCTAGTTTTCCCACAATAACCACTCATCCTCTCCAGTCAAAACGCGTTAAAATACAAATTTTTCAAATTTAAATTTCTCCAGTTCCAAAATTATTTCAGGAATACCACTAGCACAGTTTTATTAGGGACCCCTTGGGCCACTCTCTCCATATAGTGTGATATTCCGGCCATCTCTCGTTTTCCCACAATAACCACTCATCCTCTCCAGTCAAAATGCAATTTTTCAAATTTAAATTTCTCCAGTCCCAAAATTATTTCAGGAATACCACTAGCACAGTTTCATTAGGGACCCCTTGGGCCACTCACCCCATATAGTGTGATATTCCGGCCATCTCTAGTTTTCCCACAATAACCACTCATCCTCTCCAGTCAAAACGCGTTAAAATACAAATTTTTCAAATTTAAATTTCTCCAGTTCCAAAATTATTTCAGGAATACCACTAGCACAGTTTCATTAGGGACCCCTTGGGCCACTCTCCCCATATAGTGTGATATTCCGGCCATCTCTAGTTTTCCCACAATAACCACTCATCCTCTCCAGTCAAAACGCGTTAAAATACAAATTTTTTAAATTTAAATTTCTCCAGTTCCAAAATTATTTCAGGAATACCACTAGCACAGTTTCATTAGGGACCCCTTGGGCCACTCTCTCCATATAGTGTGATATTCCGGCCATCTCTAGTATTCCCACAATAACCACTCATCCTCTCCAGTCAAAACGCGTTAAAATACAAATTTTTCAAATTTAAATTTCTCCAGTTCCAAAATTATTTCAGGAATACCACTAGCACTAGGGACCCCTTGGGCCACTCTCCCCATATAGTGTGATATTCCGGCCATCTCTGAGTTTCCCATGGAATGGAGATAACCAATGAACCACAGGGAAAATTAATTTTAAAAAATTCATTTTCTTAAATACATTTTCTGCTATTCCACAATTTTTACAGTTTTCGCTCTAAAGCTGATCTACGAAAGAAGGTCTGGAGCCCCATTCCAACAAGAATGTGTTCTTCCTCCATATTCCAGGCATATATATTTTGGCAATAAATTCTTTTACCATAATTTATTGTTACTGTTAAAGCGTTAACAGTGCTCTGTTAACGTAAAAAATGGCTGAGCTAAAAAACCTGGTTTGCGTCTTTGCTAGTTAAATTTAAATTTATCTTCACACACATAAAAAAATCACCTTACATACAGTTAGTGTCATTAATATTCGGTTTTTAAGTTTATCGATAATAACACCCTGGCATTAGCGAAATGGATAGGTAATCAGAAGAATAGCAAAAACTTAAATAAATGTTGTCAGTATGAGTATTCAAATATATGGAAAAAATGGCTCCATGGTAACCCTGCGACCGTAATAAATCGATCAAAGTTTGTTAACTCTGTTTACTAAGCGCCATTAATATTAGGTTTTTCTCCTATTTATATGCTATTTGCAAAAAAACATGTTATTCAGCTACTTTTCCAACAATATAGAGATACGTTTTAATAAAAGTGCATAACACCTCCTTTCTTGTCTGTCCAAAATTCTACTTCACTGCAAATTATACAAATGGGGCGCAAAGGAAAAAACACTCCTTTAGAACAGCGAAAACTTGTTATTTTCCATTATGAAAAAGGTAAAAAGGACAAAGAGATTGCTGAAATTCTGAATATGAAACCAAATACAGTTGGGGACATTGTCAAAAGGCACAAAAATGAAGGAAGAATACACTTCATAAAGCAGACAGGTCAGCCAAAAAATTGACCGAGCGGGAAGAAAGTTCAATTTTGCGAAAAATAAAATCTAACCCACGCTTAAGTGCTCCCAAATTAGTCACAGAGGTGCTCAATGAGTTTAAAAAGAAAATATCTGCATCTACTATACGAAGAACCATAAGAAAAAAGGTTTTCATGGCCGAGTAGCACGTCGTAAGCCATTGGTTAATTTATGCAACCGAAAAGCTCGTTTGAGTTTTGCCAGGGAGTACATTAAGAAGCCTGAAACTTGGTGGGATGACGTTATATTTGCGGACGAGAGTAAGTATAACGTATTTGGATCCGATGGGCGTGTAATGGTGTGGCGGAAGCCAAATGAGGAGCTACAACCACAAAATTTAAAACCAACCGTAAAACATGGAAATGGACTGGAAAATTAGTTTTTATCAGTGGAATTATGAATAAGGAATCATATTTGAATATCCTCCGTCAAAATTTGAAAGAAAGTGCAAATAAGCGGGGCGTTTTAGATTCTTTTAAATTCTACCAAGATAACGACCCAAAGCACAAGGCGCGTTTAATTCAAGAATGGTTGCTCTATAACTGCCCTAAAGTTCTCCATCCACCTGCACAATCCCCAGACCTCAATCCGATTGAGAATTTACGGGATGAGCTGGACCGGCGAATCCGCAACTACAAAATAACATTGAAGACTTGAAATTGCGGCTTCAAGAAGAATGGTATCGTATTCCCGCAGCTTATACAGCTAAGTGAAGTTATAAAACAAAAGGGTTATCCAACAAAATACTGAATTTTATATAAAACTATTTTTCTAATGTATTATTTGTTACTTTTCAAAGAAAACCGAATACTATTGACGCGCAATATTTTATGCTACCTGAACTAATTTAGTTTTTTTTTTTTTTTGTTATATCGTTATTCTTTCTTTCTAAATACAAATGTGAACTTTCAAGTGTCTAAATAAACTATTAATGAGAAGAAAAAAATGTTGAAAAAGATATACATTTAGCTTAAGACGAATTAGTTAAACATATCTCTTTAATAAAACCGAATATTAATGACACTAACCGTATAATCTTGTAATCTTCTTTTCTTAGTGTTAAAAGGAGCGATAATAAAATTGAAGAGATTTTTTATAAAACCTGGCATATTATTATACATATAAACATTAATAAATTATATATATTGATAAAATAGAAGCTATTTTCAGATTATCATTAAAACTTGTGTATAAATGGATTACAATACATAAAAAGAGTCTCATAGCATTACCAAATTACTTAGCTTATATTTGAAGCTCAATGTTTCGAGCTAATTCACTTATTTTATTTGATAACAAATATAATTTTGCCAACGTAGCGATGATATTTAATAGAGAGAGAAAAAAATATTTAATTTCCAAAAATTAAATATAAAATTAGAAATATGTAAACAAGTATCGAAAAAATTGGTGTTGTCAAAAGCTTTAATTATTGGAAGAGAAAGCACAAAACTTCTTATAAATTTGACAAAATTCTATTATTGCAATGTTTACATGTAATTGCAACATTGTTTCTTAGTTTCCTTATTAGTGACATTTATGATTGATAGTATAGTTTTAAATATTATACTACTTATAAGGGGAATCACCAAATTCTGAACTAATTTCAAAAATAAGTGTATATATGCACGTACGTATGTGTTTTAACTGTTACTAAAAGTAAGAGCTTATGTTTTAAAGCTTTGTGTACAACGTTAGAAACAAAGGTTTGATGTTATGGGATGTTGACGAAATCGAGTATTGACGTCCGGTTACATTTTACCAATATTTTGTTCATAGAAATTTTTTCCCAGTGTAAGGAAACGACACAACAATTTGTATCCAAGAGACCATAAATTCAATTCTGGAAAGGGATGATTTATATTAAATAAATAGAAAATGTTGGTGTGTTTTTTAGCATTATTACGAAATAGAATTTATTATTAGTATGTGGTGCTTATTGGAATTATTTAATATTTAATGAAATAGACGAACTAACTATTTTTGGACTAAACCACACTATGCATTGTTAAAAAAATGTGCTAGTGATTAAAAATGTCTGCAAATAGAAAAATAATCAAAATGGTGAAAATACTTGCTTTATAAAGTTTTCGTTTAATAAATTATTAGAATTAGACAAAGTTTTTTAACACACACAGCGTGGTTTGGCCAAAATGGAATAAAGAATTCATAAATATTAAAAAAAAAAAAAACTGCAATAAATAACTCATTAATATTTGAAGCAAAATATGTAAATAGTGTGTAAACTTTGTATTAATTAATAAATATGTGTATGTAATGCAGTAGAAATAATATATACAATGATGATATCTGTATCGATATGGAAGAGTATCTTAAGTCGATTTAAATAATTCTTACCGACACGGATTTATATGATGAAACACAAAATACAAAAAAGGGAACATCTAATACGTCTAAAGTTTTTTCAACAGAAGTAGATTGCGTTAGATTTTTTTCGATATTGTCTCTAAATATGGTAAATCTGCGCCGGTAAACAAGAATAGCTTAAGCCGACTTAAGCTCCTCTTCCATATAGACACAGATATTTATATATTACAATGGTAAAATATGTCAATGATGAATTTACCTTTTAAATTAAAATACAATTAACAGATTTGTTTGTTTATTATGTAAATCAAGTTATGACTCTTACAAGTCTGCATTTATTACAGCTCCTCATAACTAAACGCTACTCCAAAGATTTGATTGATATTCACTGCTACCCATTAGATCGTTTTTGCCTCAGACCTCAGACCCTTCGGTTTCCTCCACAGACACTCCCAGATACGAATGAAAGTAGTATAGATCTTGGCCTGCCCCTCGGAAGTCCTCTCCGTAAATTAGAATCAACCACACCAGACTCAGTTTCGCCAAATTCCTTTTGGGTATAAGAGCACAAAACGTATCTAACATAAAAATTCGCATAAGCGAATACTTATCAAATAACTCCAATATCTTCAAATGTCCCACCATATTGCCAGCCTTTAAACTAGAGGCAATCAAGAGCGCTTTTACAAGTCTCCTTCACAGAGATATGAAGCCACAGAATATGCAAGATATCCCTAAGTGGAAGTGTGCGCCCGTAATCGAAACACAGATAAGACGATAGACTCTGCCCAGTAGAACTCTCTAGGCCATCACGCTAAAGCTTTCCAATGAAAAGTAAATAATTTTGTTACTGGACCAAACAGGACTTAACGATTTAAAAATTTTTTTAGAGCATGTCTGCTACATGATATCCTCAGGTATGTAACCTCCCAACAGACCATTTCTTAAGCAAAATGTAAATGAATTGTAGAATAAGCATATCAAAAGAGATTTCCTACAACTTTTTGCAAGCATACATATTATAAGCTTATATTAATATAAAAAGTTAACAGTTTACAAATAATTTTTCAAAACAATTCATAACACCTTTACAATAATACTTGCTTAATTTACATAACAATTTTTGTAAGTGTTTTTGAAAAAAAAAAATATAAAAAAATTGGCAATGTTCAAAAAATATATTTATTACATAATTGTTAATATTGCAAGGTTTACAAAATATAGGGTCCGCCAAATGATTTTTTTTTTTTTTTTTTTTTAAGGGCGCAAGACATCGAGTGTAGCTTCGACTGTTAGGCGCGTAGCGCCGTCCTGTTGAAACCAAATGTTGCTAATATCCTCCTCTTCAATTTTTGTGAACAAAAATTCTTTCAACATGGGCCGATAACGATCGCCATTGACTGTAACGGCCACTCCTTGCTCATTTTCGAATTATGCCTCTGGACCAAAATCCGCACCAAACAGTGACTCGTCTTGGGTGTATCGGCTTTTCAATGTTTTCGGGTTTTCTGTGCCCCAAATGCGACAATTTTGCTTGTTTACATACCCGCCAAGATCAAAATGAGCTTCATCTGAAAAGATGATTTTTTTGGCAAAATTGGCATCTTCTATAAGTCGACCGCAGGCCCACTTAGCGAAGCGAAAAAAGCGTATACACAACCATATTCGTTCAGCGGAAGGATAAAACTAATTATCTGTCAAATCAGACTTTAAACTAGAGGCAATCAAGAGCGCTTTTACAAGTCTCCTTCACAGAGATATGAAGCCACAGAATATGCAAGATATCCCTAAGTGGAAGTGTGCGCCCGTAATCGAAACACAGATAAGACGATAGACTCTGCCCAGTAGAACTCTCTAGGCCATCACGCTAAAGCTTTCCAATGAAAAGTAAATAATTTTGTTACTGGACCAAACAGGACTTAACGATTTAAAAATTTTTTTAGAGCATGTCTGCTACATGATATCCTCAGGTATGTAACCTCCCAACAGACCATTTCTTAAGCAAAATGTAAATGAATTGTAGAATAAGCATATCAAAAGAGATTTCCTACAACTTTTTGCAAGCATACATATTATAAGCTTATATTAATATAAAAAGTTAACAGTTTACAAATAATTTTTCAAAACAATTCATAACACCTTTACAATAATACTTGCTTAATTTACATAACAATTTTTGTAAGTGTTTTTGAAAAAAAAAATATAAAAAAATTGGCAATGTTCAAAAAATATATTTATTACATAATTGTTAATATTGCAAGGTTTACAAAATATAGGGTCCGCCAAATGATTTTTTTTTTTTTTTTTTTTTTTTTTAAGGGCGCAAGACATCGAGTGTAGCTTCGACTGTTAGGCGCGTAGCGCCGTCCTGTTGAAACCAAATGTTGCTAATATCCTCCTCTTCAATTTTTGTGAACAAAAATTCTTTCAACATGGGCCGATAACGATCGCCATTGACTGTAACGGCCACTCCTTGCTCATTTTCGAATTATGCCTCTGGACCAAAATCCGCACCAAACAGTGACTCGTCTTGGGTGTATCGGCTTTTCAATGTTTTCGGGTTTTCTGTGCCCCAAATGCGACAATTTTGCTTGTTTACATACCCGCCAAGATCAAAATGAGCTTCATCTGAAAAGATGATTTTTTTGGCAAAATTGGCATCTTCTATAAGTCGACCGCAGGCCCACTTAGCGAAGCGAAAAAAGCGTATACACAACCATATTCGTTCAGCGGAAGGATAAAACTAATTATCTGTCAAATCAGACATGAGCTAAGTGTACCATTCACGAAATAAGCACTAGTTGAAAAAAAACGTTAGATGGCGGACCCGTTATTACGAATTTGTGCTTATTATAAGCATGATTAGAAAACTATTTTTCTGTAACCTTATTCTACAATTAGACTTCTAAGCTTCCTGTATATTATATACAAGCAATATTATCGCAAGGGTACAGTTTTTTCATTATGAAACAATTTTACAATAGTATTCACATCACTTTTCTAAGCTTAAAGCTTATGTTAGTAAGCTTGTTACAGGTTATTTCTAAATCGTTTTGGTTTGTTGGGCTTGGACCGACATTATTTCTATTGTTTTTAAGAGTAAATAAATCTGATTATTTTTCATAAATGTTTCTATATCTTAATTCATCTTTTAAATATTTATATTTTTAATAAATAATTTTAATATTTATAATAAACCACATCGCATTAATTTGTTTTCTCTTTTTGAAGTTGTAAAGCCTTATTTATGACAATTGATATAATCTTATATGAATTTTGTACAATTACTAACAATCAGCTTATATTTATTCCAATAAAACACCAAATTAAAGTACTACTCGTTCTTTTATCAACAAACCTTTGTCATCTATCTTCAACAATGTCAACATACCATATCTGTTATTCCAATATTTTACAAAAAATATATTTTAAATCTTCTAAAATTACAAAATCGTACTCATATGTTAACTACTTTCGATTTTTCGATTTTTTTATCTTTTAATTGCCTGAAAGAAAGTTAAACGAAAATACTGTCAAGGCATCTTTTGCAAAAACGAAAGGAGACAAATACTGGATTTAGCGATATACGAGTTGTACCCACTATCATCGTATCATTTGCAGGCGTTCAATATATACAATTAAAGTGTTACAAACGAGATATAATGCAATTCACCATAAATATTTATCAAGTCATTTGATAATAATGCCACTTATTATCAAATGGTTATAAATGGTTATAAAATGGTTATAATACCTTTCATACTCTTTACTTCTCTCACTCCCTCTCTCTTTCTCTCTCTCTCTCTCTCTCTCTCTCTCTTTTGCAATAAACATTTTTTTCACAAATTTGGCATAGGTTTTTATTGTTGTTTTGCAAAATCATAGTCTAAACGTGTATGAGTAAGTGCCTCTAAAAATGGGTATAAGTGTGGGTCTTTGTGTATATTTATTATTGCCTTAATTTGTTGTGACACTTTTTTACGTGCTACTGCCAATATAGAATATACTAAACTATATTTTTATGCACACAAACATATGTTAGAGTGAGAAAAAATAAAAAAACGAATTTACAACAACGACAATAATAACAAATTTGCCACAAATAATCACAAAAACAAAGCCAGCAACTAAAACAGACCTTGAACTTTTTCGAATAAAAATTATAGATGTCGACATCTGAGCATAAAACATGCATGGCTAAATAGCGTCGGCGAGAAAACTGCAATTGCTATTTTAAATCTTTTTGAGATGGCAGTGCAATAATGAGACAATTCTAAATAAATAAATAATTTTGTATGTTTCAATAAAAAATAAAATTTTATTACAAATTTCCTTCGTATTTTCTTTTTACAAAAAAAAAAAAAAAAAAAAAAAAAAAAAAAAAAAAATCAGTACGACCTTCGAATTATTAAGTCCAATGAAACATTTAACTTTTAACATACCGCAATTGTACCGTTAAAGTGAGTCAACACAAAATTTTTAAATTTTCAGTAAAAATAGGCAAAAAACAGTTTCTCAGTTAACTCACTTGAACGGTACAAGTGCGATATACAATGGTTTTCTTTATTTTTAACTTGTACGACCTTTTATAACACTTAACTGTACGTTTCTTTACAAATTTTAGACAGGCATCGTGAATGGTATTACATTTCAAAAATTCTTCTACGTTGTGTTAACTTATTTTAAAAATTGGTGCTCTCTTGGGCGAATTTATAGAGCAAAATTTTGATTAGTAATGAGCCTAATTTTTGCTATGTACTCGTATATATTTCAGTAAACGAATATGTTATATATGAAGTAAAGGTAAAAAAAATTTAGATCATTGGTCCATATTTCTTTCGAAATGATGTAGTGGATGCAATTACAGCGTAAGATGTGTGTTTTCAACGTATGCTCAATGAATCTTTTTATTTCAAAACTAGCTATAACCACTCGGCGTTGTCCGAAATTCTATATATACAGTTGGGAGCAAAATCAAGTGCATGTTTTGAAGTTTAACCGAAAAGTTCCTATAAAAATTTAAAAACTAAATCAAATAAAGCAACACATCATACATTAATTCATTGCTATGTCCTTTTAAAAAACATTTACAAAAAGTATTATATTCAAATACTGAAATGAGAGAAAGTCAATTATATAAAAGAATTCGCATTCACTTAGTTGAACACTTTTCACTTTAATAGAGAAGAGAATAGAATTTGTGTCATATTGGTGATACCAGACACAATCGTGTGTTCGAGTAAAATCAGGACCTAGTTATTTAACGGTATTTCTGAGTTAAAGAAATATTTTATATCCATCCAAGCCCATCCAAAATATGAAACCATTTTTTTTAACTCAAATTATGCTAAAAGCAAAAATTCTATAAAAAGGATAAAGTATCTTAGGCAATTAAGGGTTAAACGGAATAAAATTTAACCATTTCTGAAGCGAATGATGAAAGGTGGATTACGTCCTAAAATAATTTGCGAATAAGATCATCGACGAAGCAATGCATAATAGTTTCACTTATATAAAGTCGACGGCTAAAAATTGTTCCTGTTCGAATATTAACGTATTATACAATTGTGGAAATTATTTATTATTAAAACGGGTGTAGTTGACACCTAAATATACCCCTCTAACGCCCACTTTTTTCTCCTTTCAAGGAAAAACTTAAGAAAATAATTTACGTAATTTGTTCAATATAAAATCAAAACTAAATTTGAAAATATTATAAAATCTTAAAAGACCAACTATTTAAAAAATCAAAAACAGATAACAATAAAAATATTGATTAAAAAATGTGTTTGCTTGAGAAATAGACACAGATTACTCAAGGTTACCTAAATGCACTACATATATAAGTATGGAAATAATGATATGGGAACCACCTTCAAAATTTCGGACAACTACAATTTGCTGTTCTTGGCCATTAGCTCACCAGTAACTTTGAAACCCGTCAGGACCATCCAGGTTAAGCTCTTTTCGTTACTAAAAATAAAATGTGCCATTCTGCCTCCTAAATTTTATATTTTTCGACAAATGCCTGTCTAGCTCTTACATTTAATTTCAATTTTGATTTAATTTGTTTACAGCTTAAGTTTCTTGTTACTGCAAGGCGTTTTATCGATTGTCAGAACGTTCTCTTATTAGAACCATATAATTTTGAATCTACTAAATATTTCTTTATTGTTGTCTCCGATCTATTAACTCTGACCAAAATTTTTCATATTGGAAGTCCACACTCATGATAGACATCTATTTTTGTACGCTCTTCACAAAATTCCACAAAACTCTACGAACGACAATAAAAACTTCATTTTTTAATATAACACTGCATGCTTTTATTTTTTTATTACAATAAATATTTAATAAAAAAAATTAAAAATAACAATTTTTTCACAATAACTTACAGAATATTTAAAAAATTTTTATAAAAAGTTAAATACTTTTAATTATGCAGCTCACAAAATCTGCGAACGACTGTGTAAACACTACTTTATATTTTTTTTTATTAACTGAAGCAACCTCTTTTTAACTTTACAACCTAATTTAATCTATAAGGCATCCAATAAAACGGTTTTTTGGTTAAGCCATTATTATTCGAAATTTTTTGACGATAAATGCAACAAATACCATTCAACAGCCACCAAATTCACCTGATTTGGCTCCTTGTGACTTCTTTCTGTTCAATCCAATTAAAAACCCATTACAGGGAACACGTTTCATTAGCCGTTTCTAAAATTTTAAAAAATTGCCAACACGGCTACTTAATTTTTTCAAATGTCAAGCTATGACGCTATGATTTAGCGGGAATATCAACAAGATGCTCCAACCTTACAAAAAAAAAAACTCTAATCGGAACGATGGGACCGACACACGAGGGTTATTCCGAAAACTTTTTGATCAAGGTAGTATTTAAATTCAATAGAGGACTGCAAAACACAATTAATTCAGTTGTTCGCTAAGAAAACCCATGGTTTTA
Source organism: Wohlfahrtia magnifica (assembly GCA_023159175.1). Lineage (NCBI taxonomy): Eukaryota > Metazoa > Arthropoda > Insecta > Diptera > Sarcophagidae > Wohlfahrtia > Wohlfahrtia magnifica. The sequence continues at coordinate 17,281 of JAKWBJ010000313.1, read as the reverse complement.
TCCAAAAAATTGCAAAAGGTAATCGATTAAAACGGCACATATTTGATACAATATAAGAAAAATGGGTTTAATTTTAGTAAAAAATTTAACCGAACTTTTTCGAACACCCAATATTATAGTTTATTCAGTATTCAGTGCAACAGGATTTTTGCAACACGGCCAAGCATTAGGAAAAAATACTTTAAAATTAGGCCGTTATGAGAAGTAATATAAAAATGGTTATAAAATATAGAAAACATTGTTTTAAATTATTATTATTGTTATTTTTTTTTTTGGCAAAACCAACACTGCACTCATATTACGTTCCGGATAATTATTCATCAGACTTATTCCCCCGCTGTTTTTCTTCTATTCCAAAACTAAAGAACCCATAAAATTATGGAAATTTAACTTCACTTATACTTATATAAAGGCGTTTGTTACTGATAAATGCATTCTATTAAAGTTTATTGGGTTAAAAATTAATAGCCCCGAAAAAATCACAACAATTTATACAATATTTATGGATAAAAAATTGTAATTTAATTGAATTAATGTTGTTAGCATTCCTGTAACAGAAAGATTTTTTTCTTTTTTTTTTTGTTTTACAATAGAAATATAATGACACAAATATTTTTTGTATTTTTTTTTTCTATCTTCACTTATGATGTATACATACAAATATAGACATTATTAAATCAAGAGCACACATTATTTATTCCTTCTTAATAATTTATATGAATTTTCTTTTGTTTAAGATTATTTGTTTCATATTATTTTTTTATTTATTTATTTATTTTTTTTTGCATTTATACATTTAAATAACAACACAAGTGGTGGTTGTCAGTCACCACCAGCAACGCTATTTGCGATTTAAATATTTAATATTTTTTAGTCTCTAACGTCTGTCCCATCGACACACTTATTTCATTTTGTTTTTAAGCATTTTTTGGTTTTTCATGGGTAAGAATAAATTTTGCAACAAACAAATTTAAAATTTCTTTTATTATTTTTCAAATAAAACAAATGCATCAATATGTTTACAGAAGAAAAAGCATTAAAGAGAACAAAAGATAACATTTTGTATGTATGTATAAAGCTCTTTTAAATGGGAAAATACGTTATTTAATAAAACGCAAAAGCAACAGAGATATCAAGATTAATATTTCAACCACCTAATCAAAATAGTTTTCAAATTAAAACTCTAATCTACTCAAATAGAAAACCTTAAAAAGTATAGTTTATGATGTGCTGTCCTTAAATCTTATCTTCAAATACTTGTCTTATTCAAACGGCAAATGCAAGAGCTCGTCCACTGGTATTTTCAATTTATAAATTTAAAACTTTAACGGGTAATAAACAAACTACATACCTAATCGTCATTAGATTTTTTATTATTTTTTATTTTTATTAACACGTAAAATAATAGAAAAAAATACAAATAAATTAGTTTTATCAATATTTACATTGTCATTACTTATAGAAAAAATACTTTATAGAAAAATAATTAATATTAATTTTTATTTTAGGCCATATAAATATTAACCGCGGTATTTTATCACAAGTTGGTATAAATATCGATTCCAACTTGTTATGCTTCATCATATAGGTGCTATAACTCCGTCAGTTCCCATCCGATTTTATAAAATGAAGTATCGTTTCATATATAACTAAACATAGTACTTTAATAAATCCAAAAAATCTGTTTCTCTTCTTTCAATATTTTTAAAATTGGTTAGAATTTAGCTAAGTTATTAGCTTATAACTGCATGAAAGTTCGAAAAACCGGTTTTTTGCCAGTAACTCAAGATTCTGGAGCTGTTACGAAAATTTCAAGATATGATTCTTATTAAACTCGAGATCCCTTTATTAAAAAAATGGGTTCACTTCAATGTATTTCCATTTCATTCCTTTTTGTAGCATGGTTTTTTTTTGTACACTTTATTTTGACGCGTAAAAAATAGATTAAATTTCGTTTTTGTTGTATAACTTTATCTGCTGCAGGAATTTTGTTGTTGTTTTATGGATTTTGCAAAGCCTTAAATGCACTTTAAAAAATAAAGGGTGTTTTTTAAAGAGGTTTAAAACTTTGAAATGGAATAAAAGAAATGAATCTTTTATATTGACATTAACACCAAACAGTCAGTTTTTCTGGATGTAACGGTATCTCAACATACACTTGTGGATTATCATCACTCCAAATACGGCAGTTTTGTTTATTGACGTATCTATTCAAACAAGTGAGCTTCATCGCTAAACAAAATACGCTTATGAAAATCGGGATATGTATGTATTTCGAACAGAACCATGAATTTCAAACTAAATTTGCAAAATTTGGAAGTGTTGTTCAGGCGTCAGTATAATCATGTTGAAAAGCCAAACCAAACTTAAGAAAAAACATTTGACAGCTGACAAATGGCCGCTAATTAAAAAAGTGTTGCCAACTTGCCAACGGGTCAACGCTAATTCCATTGTATTAATTGAATGAGTATTTGAAAGTTAATATTTCAAGGTTCATTATTGGTAAAGATGATTCGTTAATTCGTTGCTCTTGTAAAAAGTTATATTGATTTGAAAATTAGTAAAATGTGTGAAGAAATGTGCTTTGTGAATGGTAAAAAAAACGCCGCAAAAACATGACGAATAATTTGTAAAGTGTACAATAAGAATGCTGTGAGTAAACGCCGGATCCAGGCGTGGTTTATTTGCTTCTTGTCCAAAAATTTCCATGTCAAAAATGCACAGCGATAAGAAGAAAATTATCCATTATAATTTTCAATAACAATTGATAAATTCTGATTATTACTGCACGAAACTTGAAGGTTTGAACGAAGAAATGAGTAAATGCTAATTAGAATTCTCTCTCTAGAATCCACTCTCTACTATGCTTACTACTGCCCAAAAAATTATAAAAAGCGACCCATATTTGAACCTAAAATTTTTTTACCGAAAAATAAAAAAATAAATCAGTAATTTCTGCCCATATTTAGACAAAATTTGATTGAAATAAGTTTTTTTTTTAATTTTTTACTACTGAGTCAAATTTCATAGAAATGGATATGTTTTCGACTAGAGAAATTAATTTTCTTTAGAAACACATTAAATCATATAAGTCATTATTACATGAACTTTTTCCCAAATAATTTAGAAAAGTTCTGACTCAACACAACAATAAAAAAATAAATTAAATAATTAATAAATGAATTAATAAAAGTAAAGTTAAGTTTCGGGCTTAACGATTATGACATACTTTCTCATCATCAAATTAGAAAAATTTAACATTTTAATATGCTGAATTTTATATAGAACACTTCTGAAAATTTGTTTTATAATCGAAAATAATTTTTATGGATACATATTGGGGTAATAGTTAAAGTTTATTTTGAAAAATGTAGTTTTTTCTTGTTTACGATTTTTATAACTGGAAGCAATTTAATTATAAAAATCTCAAAACAAAAGCTTACTGTTATTAAATAAGCTTATATATCAAGAATGAATAGAAGACATACATACGTCTAAAAAGATGTTTTTGACTCGCTTTCACTTATGTTCATAATTATAACAATACTTAAGTGGAGGTAAGACAATTAAAGATTCTTGATCTTTGCGATATATTTCAGTAGTTTTTTTTATCATAATAATTATTTTTCTCTTCTGACATTAACATGAAGTTCGCAAATTAATTTAAAAAAATATGGCAGATTTTGAAGTTAACAGCTAAATTGTTTGTTTGTCATTCTAAAAATATTACAAAATATTGCAAAAAAAAAGTAAATTCTTAACTTATTGAATTCTTTTTAACATAAGGTATAATGAAATATATATTTAGTTTGTATGGGAGGCATCACGCACACTTATTCTATCCCGCCCTCTTTTTGACTGCTGATTCGTATTGACTATGAATCTATTTAGGCCAAATTTAGAGACCGTTTCTGTTACCATTTTTAAGATATACACAAATAAATATTTACTTTGTATGGGTGTGGCACCGCCCAGTTGGAATTTTTTAAATTTATATATTTAATTTATATTATATATGTATACCTATATATTTAAATTTGGTGTAAATTAGCGACCTAACAAATGATCTGGACGACTACTGAGAATGAGGTAGTTTTACTAATTGGGCGTTAAAAATTTTGCTGGATATCCAAATTATAACCAGACAACAAGCAGAAAGCTACTCTATTAAAACCAATATATTGAAGCAAATATATTTACCAAGATTGATTATATATATGTTTAAAGAATAATTGGTAAACTGTGAGAACCATAACGATAATATCTTTTTTCTTTGTACTATAAAGTGGTGACACACTCATTTGTTTGTGCAGTCATTCTCATTATGCTGCTTATTCGTGTTGTTAATATATACTTGTTACTTAAAATAATTTATTTCATTAAAATTTATTTTAAATATTAGGAACAATGTTAAATTGATGGTGATTAATAATCAACCCCCTAACTAATTAATAAGAAATTCTGCTCATATTTATAATTTAATAAAAGAGGAACTAATTTTGGTTAACATTCTAATTAGAATTATATCTTTTACATCTTTTTGAAATTAAAATAAAAATTAATATTTGAATTTAAAAAAAAAATTATTTCTTTTTTTTTAAGTGTAAAAAACAAATATTGTTATAGTGTTTGAAAGAAGAAAAAAAATTTTTGACGTGTATAGTAACTGTATAAGACGTGCGCTCTTAATGAGGCGAGACACAATTAAGGGTAGAGTGATCGTTTCTTCTTCTTTACGTCTGAATTACTCAGACATGCGTCATTCCCTTTTATCTTGGAAGCATTTCACATTAAATTGTTTCGTTATGTCACAGAATTGTGAACAACAAAATTTATTGAAATAATTCACATCAAATATTGTAGGCAATTAACAACCATATGACAAAATTTAAATTGTCGAAACATTAAAAAATGACGGACAACAGGGTATTCTGTATGCCGCCGGACATGCGAAGAAATAAAATAAATCATTTAAATAAACAGTTAAGTTATAGAATTCTATATAAAAACATATTGAAGACTAAGTATCAGCCAGCATTAAATTAAAGAGTATTAAACATAAATTCTTAGTGACCTTAAACTTATTTTGAGATTTTTTTTATTAAATTATTTTTTTTATTTATTATTATTTATTATTTTTTAATTCCCTTACTCTTTAAAAATTTCTTAGTTTTTCTCTGTAACATGAATAAAATTAAACAAAATGTTTATTTATGTACATACATTTTTTTAAACTCCTAACACTCATAATTATGTAATTCCGAACTTTAACATATTGTAGACATTTTTTCTGAATAATTATAAAATTTGTGTTGTATTTGCCACATTCAGTTTATGATACAGCTTTTTGTAAAGAATGATTAAGAAAAGTAGTACACAAGAACGTATCTTGAGAATAATTCACTACCTGAACAAAAAGTTGTGTCAGTCAGTGGTGACAGTCGACCATAGCGTTTGTAATTTTTTTTTTTTTTTGTATGTTACAAGCGATAGAAGTGTTGACAGAAAATTGCGAAGAGCCTCAGAATAGACTACTAAATATTCACTGTTTTCTTCAATTATTATTATTATTATTATTATCCTGACCAGGCATTGTTGAAGGACACTGCGATCCATGGGATCTATTGTGCCCCTTCCGGTCTATAGTTTGTTCAGCAGATCTGCTGCCTTCCTATTGAACATCAGCAGATCTGAAACCATAATGGTGGATATGTCACCCATTAAGACCCTATGTCTACCTAAACACCTCCACTTAAACCTGTCAAGATCCTCACATTCACACAATATGTGTTGCGCTGTCTCTGATGCCAGTGAGCATAGTCTACAAACATTCACATCTGTGACCGCCATCCTCTTCAGTAGTGTGCCGTAATAAACTTTTTTATGAGTTTCAAGTGCGAACAGATATACTTAAGAACCCCAGAGCGATGTCTAAATTGCAGACTAATCGCAGCCCTAGAGTGGCGAAGTTCACTTTAAGCATTCCAGTGTTCTAGGCATCTGGCAAATTCTCAATCCTTGTCTTGATTGAGGATGGTAGTAAATGGTGCTGCAGAGCAAGGTACGGGGCCATTACTAACTATCCACAGAGTCCAGGTACCCAAAACAACTGAGCCTTATTTCCAAGCGACAATCTTTGCAACGCGTCGTAGCAATATTTGACCAGTCTACATATGTTATACGATTCGAGTCAAGTGCCCTTAAGGTAACTTGGTTGTCAGAGAATATATTAATGGTCTTACCCTTGAGCCCACTGTCCAGGCTGATCTCCACACATATAGCAATGGCCATGATCCCAGCCTGGAATACTCTCAGCGATATTCCCAGTGGGATCGACAAGTCTCAGCTTGGGTCTATGAATACCAACACCGACACAGTCATTCATTTTGGAGACATCGATATATCAGTTTAGATCAAACTCACTCCGAACTAAAGCTGCATTATACCAGCAATTCTAGGACCGAAGATAGTTCTTCGAACACCCTACGTAGAATCGACAGACTTCTTGACGCATTTCGGGATTACTTGGGCCTCCAACGCCGCTGTTGGACACGTTCTCATTGCCCCAGTTATACTGAGGAAGGCGAGTCCTTGTACTCTGCCTAATCTATTCGTGGTAGTGGCTTCCGCATCCTTTCTCCACTAAGCTATCGCCTTATAAGTGATAATGGGCCGAATAATAGCGGTATATATCCAGTGTTCTAACTGTCTTGGTCTGGACAGCACCAATGTGCTAGTTTCAACTAAGCCTCCCATCCACAGTGACAAGTTGATGGTGGTACCACCCATAAAAGAAATACAGTCATAGATAACTTGTATCTCCTTGTGAAAGGTACAACAACCGTTTTTGAGGGATTTACTGAGAGTCCTTCCTAAGTGTACCAATTTGACACCTCGCCCAGGGCTCTCCTCATGAGATCACATAACTTACTCTCATATTCCCAATTACACTGGCATAACAATGGAGAAAGTAGGAGAAGTGTTTATGGACATTTAATTTGACTGGAAAAACTTTTGCGGGAAGATTGTTCCACAAACGAACAGTACCACTAAAGAACAAATGCGTGCGCAATTCACTTGAGAATCGTACCCTTGGAGAAAACCGAGTTTTGCTTAAAAATATATGATTGTTACGAATCAATTCCTTTATTTCGTCAGAATACATTCCGTTATAACGGGTAAATTTTTTGGGCAATAAATGAATGCCTGCCATTTGCTTTTTAAAGAATATATCATGTAAATGTTGCCCGCGGCTACGTGGTCGTAGGTGGTCCAATTTTCGTAAACTTCTTCCAGGATTTTGGCCGATATCTAACCCACGGCAGCTGTAATTTTGTCTTCTAGGGTTGGAATTGTGGCTGGCTTATCTCTGTACACGAGAGACTTCACGTATCACTACAAAATGTAGTCTAATGTGGTCAAATCGCATGATCTTTGCAGCCAATGGACTGCTCCAAAACGTGAGATTAATTGCTCACCAAACTCGCCTCTCAATAGATTCAAGGTATCGCGTGCTCTGTGGAATGGCAACCACATGTCAACTAAACCAAATTGTTCCATTTTTGGCAAAAAAAAAAATTGGAAATCATTGCACCATTGCTTGCAAGATTGACTGTAACGTTGCGATTTTCATCGCTCTTGAAGAAATACGGTCCAATGATGCTGGCGTGCATTGGCAGAACTCCTCTTCACACCAAATTCGGAAATTCTGTTTGTTGAAGTACCCAATTGGTCAAAAATTAGCTTCGTTGCTGAAGATTATTTTTCATAAAAACACATTTCTCACACACCGCGAATGTTGATAATAAAATTTAATAATTTGCAAGCGTTGGCCAACTTTACTGAGCGTTTTAGGCATTGCCAAATGTCACGAATTTTTTTAACTGAAAAATTTACACTTAAAAATCAAATAGCAAAAAAATTACCCATTAGTATCGATAGAACAATGCAATACGTGCCACATTGTAAATTATTTCTTGCACCGTTTCAAACAGCCGATTCACTTCAATTCTTATTTCGAGAATCTGGTACCACGTTATTTACATTAACCATAGCCACATTACATTAACCATAGCCACTCGTTCAGCTTACCTATGAGTCAAAAATTAATATTATGCTCCATTTGAAAACTGCAGTACGTAAAAACTTTCGAAATTGTAAAGAAAAATCTTTTATGGCTTTTGCATCAAGACAATACACCTTTCCATTAATCATTACCTGTAATACTTTTTTTATCAAAATCCTCACCACTTTGGAACTATAACACTGAAGAAGCAAAAATGTGGACTTAAAAAAGTGACCTTAATTAAGTTTTAGAAACTTCTTGACCGCGTAGAAGAAAAAGCAAAAAGTCCGCCAAATAAATTTTTTTATTTTTTTTTTTTGAAAATGCTATAAAAAAATCTACTGAATATTTTATCAAATTTCTTTTTTTATTTGAAAGTACAATCCTTCCGGTTAATAATGGAAAATAATTTTATTCAAATGGCTGCCTCGGCTGGCCATGCAGTAGCCTACACGATCGGTCCAATTTTTAAACACATTATCAATTGTGTGCGGCTGTATTTCACCAATGGCTTCTCGAATATTGTCCTTTAAAGCATCAATTGTCTCTGGCTTGTTGGCGTAACACTTATCTTTGACGACACCCCACAAATAATAGTCCAACGGTGTCAAATCTCAGCTCCGAGGTGGCCAAACGACATCAGCTCTGCTGCTGATAATGCGATCTTCAAAAACAGGGCGCAAAACATCGAGTGTAGCTTCGGCTGTGTGGCACGTAGCGCCGTCTTGTTGAACCAAATGTTGCTGATATCCTCCTCTTCATTTTTTGTAAACAAAAATTCGTTCAACATGGCCCGATAACAATCGTCATTGACTGTAACGGCCACTCCTTGTTCATTTTCGAAGAAAAATGGCCCAATTATGCCTCTGGACCAAAATCCGCACCAAACAGTGACTCGTCTTGGGTGTATCGGCTTTTCAATGTATGCGTGCGGTTTTCTGTGCCCTATATGCGACAATTTTGCTTGTTTACATACCCGCCAGGATCAAAATGAGCTTCATCTGAAAAGATGATTTTTTTTTGGCAAAATCGGCATCATCTGTAAGTCGATCGATCAGAGTAATGTCGCAATATTTCCCAGCGTTGTTCAAGCGTATACACAACCATATTCGTTTAGCGAAAGGATAAAACCAATTATCTGTCAAATCAGACAAGAGCTAAGTGTTACCATTCACGAAATAAGCACTAGTTGAAAAAAACGTTAGATGGCGGACCCGATAGTTTTTAGTTCATTAAAGCACCAACTCACATCCTACTTTTCTTGTTCCAGCATATGCACAAAAAAGATAAGGGAACATGGCGGCCCTTTTAAAAATAAAAAATTTTTAATTTAATTTTTTGCTTTCAAATTTTTTTATTTTTGTTTTTTAAACTTAAAAAATTTTGGCAAACAAAAAAACCTTCGAAAAACATACATGCATCGCAATAATTTAATACATTTTAATTTAAACAAATTGAAAACATATAGCCTATAAATATAAACAATAACAAAACAATAAAAATTAATATACGACGATTATTTTTATATAAAAAATCATCATCATTTAAATACATGCATTAAAAATTTCTTAAGTTTTAAAGATTTTTCCCCGATTTTTTATACTTTTTAATGCTTAATATGTTTTTTCAACTTACCTTGGTATACAATTGGGTGGTGTACGATCCACTTCCCAGGCAGCAAATAATTTCATTGGCACTGGTTTTTGCCCATTCTGATGATGATGATTACTGCTGGTGCCATATTGTTGTTGTTGTTGCTGCTGCTGTTGTTGCATAACATGATAATAGTGACCTGTTAGATTAGATAAACCACTTCCAGTAGCACCACTACCGCCAACAATGCCACCACCACTACCAATAATGCCTCCCCCTACACCACCTCCTCCACCACCAACACCGCCAACACCAGCCGCTGATGTTGAGGCATTCATATTGGCGCTAAATTTATCCAATTTAGATGATTTATCAACCATTTTCATTTGTGCGGTTTATTTGTTTATTTTGTTATTATTTTACAACAGAGAAAGCACACAAAAGACGTGGGAGTGAGCGAGAGAGAGAGAGGACAACAGTGCTATATAGATGAGTATGAATTTTTTGTAAGAGGGTAGCTAGGTGGTTGCAAAAATGAAGGTTAACAATAAACACATGAATTTAACAATCACACACAAATCTTGAAAGCTATATAATATGGGTGCTTTGTCGTTGCTATTATTTTGTTTATGTGTTGTTGTCTATAAGCAACAAATATTTAAACGAAGAAAACAAGTAATAAAAGTATGTATGATGGAGAAAAAAAAAACTCAAAATGGTACTTTTTACGAGAATGTTACAGCGATTGTTGCTATAGATGTTGGTGTTATTTATATTATTTAAAATAAGATGGATGTTTTAATGTTGCTTTAGACATTTTTTAATACGATATTTTAAGTTTTTCACACATTTTGTTGTTTTTGTTTTGTTTTCCAATTTGCTATTTCTTTTGCAATTTATTTATATTATTTTCTCTTTTTATTCAATTGGAAGACTGTTTTCAACCAATTTTACATTAAAATCTAAAAAAAAAATTGATTTTTTTATTACTTTTATTTAATATTATTTTTTCTTATCTACAAGAAAATATTTTTTGCACACTTCAGCGGACAATTTTATTTTTTGTTATTGTTATTTTATTGCTTTTATTTTTTATATATTTATATGCAAAATAATATAAACAAAGAGTAAAAAACGCTAAATATTTATCGATACACTAAAATAATACAAGGGCGTGCCGCTAAATTTTTAACTACTTGTGTTTGTGTTCTGCCTGCCACTTTTACTGACTGCGGTGGGTTGTTATTCGAACGATTAAAGTGAACGTGTGTAGTACACAAACGAACCCAAAACAACGAACGAACGAAAGAGAATGAATAAATTTTAATACGTAAAGTAGAAACACACGACCACTATAATGCTCTTTCGGTATAAAATGTAAATAAGGATGCCAACTGCACATTACCAATGTTAATATTGGTTACCCCAATGTAACTGAAAGAAAATTCCCCATAATAAGAACGAAAAGTGAATTTACATTTACATGAATTAGTTTCGGTTTATCTTTTCTCAAATCTAAGGAGGGAGATAACTGCAGCGTTGTGCTGACAATGATCTTATTGGGTTGGGGAATAAGTACGTAGCACAGTTCAAAGCACGTTTGAAGGAGGACGGTCACCAAACGAATTGTGAATTGGACGAAAAAATTAACTGCAATCATCTTTATTCACTAAGATATGTCCTCACATGCTTAATAAAAACTACAAATCATTTCGCCCGATATCGCGTAAGACGCAGTTATAAAATGCGCTTTTTGTACCGAATTGTCGCAGGATACAGAAATGAAGCATATACATACATTTGATGCATGAAATGGGTAACCCAAAGCCGAGAGTCAAGCCTACATTCCATCCAAAGAAGACCAAGATCTACGTTTGGTGGGACTGGGAGGGCATGATGCACTAGGAATATATAGCCCAACTAAACCACGTGAAAGAGGCTATTCGTCTAAAAAGACCCCATCGATCAAGAAAAAAACACATCTTCATGACAACGCTAGGCCTCATGTTGCACAAACCGTCAAGGCCGCACTCCAAGAGCTTGAATGGATGGTTTTTCGAAATTACCAACTTTTCCGCTCTCTTTCGAACTATATGAGAGGCGTTACATTCAACAATGAAAAGGCAAAAATCGAGAGGCGTTGTTTAAATAAAACAACTGTAGAGAATTTGTGGCGTTAGTAGAGTAGAGAGTAGTAGAGGACATACTATAACGTTACGCTCAACACAGATATTATCTTTGCTTGATCAATTTTCTGAAGCCGTATATCGAGATTTCTGACGCAGTTTTGAACCAAGTTTGATCATTTACCATCAACACTACACAATGATAGATTTACATAAAACAGGGTTAAGAGTTACTCACATACTATATTTTTTAAGTCGCTTTCAGTAAGTGCACTAACTCAAAAATGTACTGCTGTTGCATAATGTTGATGTAGAAATGAAAGTGATGCTTAACCGATTGATAAATCCAATATACATACATATACATATGTTATTTTAGGGTTGTTGTAAAGTTCAAAGCAATAAATTCTTTTGTAATCTTCTTTCCAACTGTCATAAAATGTTTACGAGTTGGTCTTACATTTGTTATTGCATATTGCGACTGCCGCCCTAGTTTAGTTCACTGTTTTTGACATTAAATGTAATATCATACTTTGATTTTACTTCTAAAACAGCTTAAAATCCCGTCTGCCTATTAGCAGTGTAATCGGATCTTATTCAAAATTGACCTTTTCTTCTTTTGACAATTTCAATATAAACGTAATATATTCTATGTACATCTGGTGGAGAGAAAAAACCTAACTCATAGCTAAAGCTGGGATTACACGATTGTCGCAACTTCACCAATATGACACAAAATATTCATATTGTTCTAATTTATTTTACATAAATACATTAAAAAGTGTACATATTGTGCGTATTGTCCATTTCGATTGTCGTACAAGAACACAGTAAATATTGGCATATTTTTGACACTTTTATTGCCGCATGATTGCCTGTGACGATACACGATACATACCAATAATAGGTGCATTGCTTCAATTGCGACCAAACTCCTTCACGTTATTTTAAAATTTTTTCGAAAAGAGCTTTTTAATACCCTATTGCTGAATTACTTAACTTATTCGGGCATATCACTATTCACGTCCAAGAAAAGACTTTTAGAAGCATCAAATTATATAGTTTGAAATTATATTCTATACCCTTAAAGAAAAGAACTAGGGTCGAATCGTCACTTTCGTTAAAAGGAGTTGATTTTTAATTTGAGATTATTAGATGATACATTGTTATTCATTATTTGATACGTTAACTTGTTAGATCACATAGGTGAAGATTAAATCCCTGTTTTAATTTAAAATCGTATTAATCGTTTTGTAAAGTTATTACGATTACACAAGGAAATTCCGGAAAATTTAATAGATTCTTTATACTTTTTAGAGATTAATTATGAATTTAACCATGAAGGCAACACTGTTAGTAATGCCCATTGTTGTTTTAGTTAATGTCTTTTGCCTTAAGGTTGCCCCAAAACACAGTATTAAATTTGTATTTATACTTTAGTGTTAGAGTTGCTGCTGGTCGTTGTCGTTGGAGTTGCGTCTTTTCATTTTTATATGCATATTTTTATATATATACCTATATTTTTAACCCTTTTTTGTTTTAGTTGTATTCTCTCCGTATATTAAATAAATGATAAAGAAGCAAACAAATAAAAAGGTGTTTAAAACTTGCAACACACAGAAAAGAGCGAAATATGGCAACCAATATATATAACATATATGTATTTTCAACAACTACTGACTGACACTTCAAAATACTCAACATATTTTTCATTCACCCATATAGAACTTTTTTCTTGCCTTATTTTTTCTAATCTCAATAAAATTTTATACTTTTTTTATCATTTATTATTTACTTTTCTTTTATCAAATAATGATCTTTAAAACACTTTCATAATTTAGTGAAAACAAATTAAACAGACACATTTTTTCATTAGAAGCCAACAACAAATTAAAGCACAAAATTAAATACATATTGTAATTATTTCCGTCAATTAAACTGTTGGTAACATTTGCGACCTACAATTTGTATTTGTGCGACGACGATAGCGTTTGCTACCTTAGCCGACACGTTACTGTGTACGCTTTATTGTACTGCAGACACATTTGGTATTCTTCGTTCGTTTGCTCAAAAGTGGTATTCGTCGTCGTCGTCATTAATCGTTTGTGTGGGAGCAGTGTTTTTGTCTGTCCGTTTGCTGCTCAAACGTCTGTCTGACTACCAATTTTTTTCTATCTCAAATTTATATATTCTACTAGCTCTGTTGCTCCACCAAATAAATACAAAAGAAAATAAATTCTATAAACAGAGGCGTAGTTAATTTTTTGTCCAAATAGTGTTATCACCTGAGCATTTTTTTTCAGCTAAATACCTATAACACATTTTAAAGTTTGTTTAAACCACAAATATGCCAAAAAAGCATTTGAAGTTTGAAACTCAAATATTGAGTATAAAACATATTTTTTTACTACTTAATCATTAGATATTGTCTGGTGGTATATACTAAGTCCATGCAGATTCTTATTAAAACATGATTATTTCTGATTTAATAAGCGTATTTTTAGGTGTGTAGGTCTGAACTATACCACAATATTGGAACTCCAATGCTTGACAAAATTTGTTGGAGATTATGAGATATGTTCAAAGTTGTATGGTCTTAAACACGGTCGAATAAGACCATTTCGGATTGCTAAAAAATATGTTTTTCGTGCACATATTTATTTTTAATCCGGGAAAAAATATGCCGGATAAATATAAAAAAATTTGGGCATTTCTTAAACATTTGCAGAATATGTTTTTAGCAGTATTTTAAATATGATTTTGTTGCAATATTTTATAACATAAAACTGTCAAACCAGTGATTTGAACACTGCATTTAGTATTTAATAAGCTTGCGATAACTTCCAAGTTAATGGAATTTTAACAAGCGTATACAAGAAAATAACATTTTTTTAACATCAGTTTAGAGGCCACTAACCAAGTGCAACAAATATATGTGAGTCCACTTTCGTGCAAATATACAATTTTATTTTATTAATTGTTATATTTAAGGCCTTTTTTGGATTTTAAAACGTCTTTTTGCAAAAATCGTTTAAAGTTAACGTAGAAAAACTAACAAACGGATATGATTTTCTATGAATATATCATTTTGGATCGATTGGTATTTTTAAAAGTAGCTTTTGTAGCGAAATGCAACTGTTTTTGTACTAAACAAATAAATATTATATTACGATATACAATACTGTAAAATGCAATGGTCTCACGACTATATTTTTTCGTAATACGCTCTTTCATTCATATGACCCAAATTATAAATTTCCTCATTCAAAATTTTTGTAACGAATCACCCAATTGTAAGTAATTCAGTTTCAATTACCCTGTGCTTTACTAAAAAAAAAAACAGCTGTCAAGCAAAAAAAGAACAAACAAAAGACCAAAAATAACATAAACAAAGGAAAGTAAACAAACAAGACAATAAGCGATCGCTGTATTGGTTCCATCTCCATTAGTTTTTTTGCTTTTCAATCTGCTAAATAATAATTATATATTTTATATATTTCTTCGAAATAATATTTTGTATTTTTTCAAAAAGAGGAACTGTCAAAACCAATTAGAAAAATGTCATGTGAAAATTCGTATAAGTAAAACAAACAGCGTACAAAGTAATTCGAAGTCTTCTGTGAACATGGAAATAAGAAAACATTACATTTGAAACAAAAAAAAAAAAAAACATTTGTTAGAAATACGAATACAACATTTTTAAAAGAAATTAATCTGAAATCTTGTTCAATATCAAAATAATGTAGTGTAAAGATTTGAGGAAGACTTCAAATCTTATTGATTAAAATTTGTTGTGATGTAAATGCACTATTACACCAAATGATGCACCATTAACCAAAAATGTGTTACAGCTTTTATTAAAATTAGGTTTTTTTCCATTTTAGTATTTTTTGAAATTTAAAAATTGACAACGCAGGGTGAAAAGAAGACAAAAAGCTTGCGCTTCTTTTTCTTTCTATGTTTCTCTGTTGCCGCGAGTAGTAGGTAAACTTGTTTATCCAAAAAGCCTTAAAACAGCAGGCACAGATACACACAAATATGAAGTATTTTATTCTCATTAAACAAGAGAGTATCAACAGAAAATGAGAGAAAACAAGAATTGAAAACAAAAGCAAACTTTAAATGATGGAGCTCATTGCGCATAAACTCTGAAAAGGGGTTTAATTAGAGTTGCCATTTTTAGTGGATAGATTTAAACTTTGGCGATTTTCAAAATATAAACACACAGTGAGCGTCAAAAAAAAATAAATGATACATCATTGTCTACTTTATTCATAACTACATAAATATACTTCTTTCATAAGTCCATAAATGGTACCGAGTTTTTTTTTGGAGTTTTATTTAAATAACGTATATACCATTCAAAACGACCGTTGCTCTTCTTTCCACATCCACTTCTTGTACTCGATAGTACCTATTGGAAAAAATGGTATTTTCAATTAATTCTTTTTTATCCCATAGTATTTTTCTTGTCTTTCTTGGTCGCGTAAAAATAGTGTATTTTTCGTTTTTGTTGTATAACTTTAGTTGTTGTAAAAAGTTGTTTGTAGTTCTTTAAGAATTTTGAAAAGCGTTTAATACAGTTTTAAAAAACATAAAATGTTCATAATATACTATAAGAAGACTTAGATGGCTTTAATTCTTGATGTAATCTTAACCTTATGTAGCTAAATCCGTAAAAAAAAATTGTGTAAAGATAATTTTAAATGGTCATTCATTAACAAATTGATTGCTTTCCTGGGTCTTAATATTCTACTTGATAATAAACTAAATACAACATATTTCTATAATTGTTAATAAAGCACATATGTACATATGTATGGCTCTAGGATTTATTAGGCGAAAGAACTTTCAGATCCATACATTTATTTATACAAATTTATTTATTCATCTTGTTAGACCCATTGTGGAATATGGCTCAATAATTTGGGATCCATCATATACAGTTCATAGTGACAGCATTAAATCTGTACAAAAACTATTCATGATATTTTTCTTTTGGAACTTACATTGGAATTCGTTTCAATTTTACACTAGTAGACTTGCACTCATCAAGTTGCCTACTATCTACAGTTATAGGAATATGTTAAATGTTATGTTCATTTTGAATATATTAAAGAGACATGTCTCCTAATTAGAAATGTTTCTTATAACATTTCATCTCGTCCTACACGTCGTTTTTGTCTAACATGTGTTTTCATTTTGCAATTTGGTTTTTGAGTGTAAATTTGTTCAGTGTAAAAAAAAATTCGTGGCGTGATAATGCCAAAAATGCTCCATAAGGATTGCCATTTCACAATCAATGAATTTTATTATCAAAATCGTGCTATGTCAGAAATGTGTTTTCTATCGTAAAATTTTCTTCAGCGACGAAGTTAATTTTTGACTCAATGGGGCCGTTAACAAATAGAACTGCCGAATTTAGTGTGAAGAGCAGCCAGATAAAGTTCAAGAGCTGCAAATGGTCTATTGGCTATTAAGATCATGCTAACTGAAT